>JABXWE010010547.1:0-41377 GCA_014611495.1 Limonius californicus | reverse complement strand
ACTGAAGAAACTACAGGTAGCGTTCTCCGTTCAGCGTTCCTTTAAGAAAACTATGCTCACACACAGTGTTTTTTTTGAAAAAAAAAAAAAAATAGGTGGCGGAACGCTCATCCCATTACTAAAAATATATATATATTCAACGTGGTCCAAACATCAAATCTTAGGAAATTCTTTTAAAACTTTTAAAATCAGTCGAAAAAAGGTGATGGAACGCCGTTCCAATGCGTTCTATGACAAAAAAAGCACTGGTCATACAAATCTTTAAACCACGATTTCCGCCCAAATATTCATTTTCTGAGGACGCTGAGTGTGCAACTCCTGCATCCAGGGGGGGTTTGCTGTAGTGCAATACCTGCAATTTTGCCTGTTGATGGCATCATTTAGAGAGAACGTTGCATCATTCATAAAAACTATTTTCTGAATAAAATTAAAATTTTCACGCCATGCATTACTACTCATTCCGATTATTTGCTCGCGGAAATCCACCCTTTGGTCAAAGTCGCCTTCTAACAAGTCATGGACAAAGTTGGGTTTATATGTACCTGACTGTACCTGTTTCCAAATCATAATATTTTGAAATTTCTGTAGCTGTCACATAGGATGTTTACCTTAACATCTTGAGGTATCTGGTCTGGTTTACTTTTACATAAATCCCTAACATGGCCAAACTCATCATCATCATCATCATCTGACATGGAGCTGACTCGAGGGTCACTCCTGAATTACGCCAGGCCCACCCCATGCCAGTAGGTGGGAAAGAATTTATGGGATAGGGTGGAATCGGGTGGAGTGTCGCACCGCGTTAGCATGCCTGCAATCTATACCGCAAGGCACCGCTGCTGCAACACCGGGTAGTTAGTAAGCTACGGAATAATGGGATTTTGAGTACGCAACCGGGACCGTTATGCGATTATGCATTTGGCCCTAATAAACTTTGTTATCAAACACAGTTTTGGAGAAGTTATGCGGCCATTTAATAAAATTCTTTCAGTTTTAATAAGTTAGAACATCAGGAAAAATTCCAATATTAAAACATGAGTACGCTTACGTTTCGCTAAAAATCTTTAGCTTTTTCAGAGATAATTTTGTTGAAAAGGTCCTTATGTAGGTTTTGGCTGGTAATTTTGTGGGCTGCCATTCTTTTCCTTCCTCCTCGGATAGTTTTCGGGATTTTTAAAGATGTAAACTTAGTATTCTTACTATTATGTACCCTATGTCACTTGGTAGAATCACATCTCCAGATGATTCTGGTAAAAATATAGAAGGACACTTCTTGGCCGGATTAATAATAAAACACAGTTTTGGAGAAGTTATGCGGCCATTTAATAAAATTCTTTCAGTTTTAATAAGTTAGAACATCAGGAAAAATTCCAGTATTAAAACATGAGTACGCTTACGTTTCGCTAAAAATTTTTAGCTTCTTCAGAGATAATTTTGTTGAAAAGGTCCTTATGTAGATTTTGGCTGGTAATTTAGCGAAACGTAAGCGTACTCATGTTTTAATATTGGAATTTTTCCTGATGTTCTAACTTATTAAAACTGAAAGAATTTTATTAAATGGCCGCATAACTTCTCCAAAACTGTGTTTTATTATTAATCCGGCCAAGAAGTTTCCTTCGATATTTTTACCAGAATCATCTGGAGATGTGATTCTACCAAGTGACATAGGGTACATAATAGTAAGAATACTAAGTTTACATCTTTAAAAATCCCGAAAACTATCCGAGGAGGAGGGAAAAGAATGGCAGCCCACAAAATTACCAGCCAAAACCTACATAAGGACCTTTTCAACAAAATTATCTCTGAAGAAGCTAATAATTTTTAGCGAAACGTAAGCGTACTCATGTTTTAATATTGGAATTTTTCCTGATGTTCTAACTTATTAAAACTGAAAGAATTTTATTAAATGGCCGCATAACTTCTCCAAAACTGTGTTTTATTATTAATCCGGCCAAGAAGTTTCCTTCGATATTTGGTATCAAAGTTTCACATTGTTCGTATCTCTTATCCATATTGTTCTAAGGTAACAGATTCCACCTATCTTAGTTTCCTAATAATTAATAACTTAATATTAACCCCAAATCGTACTATTTCCACTTAATTTTCATGTCGACTCTCGATTCTTCTTTCTTCTTTTCCCTCCTTCCCCTCTGCAGTTGTCGGCTAGGAGTCCATCGTTTTCTTTCCCACTGGTACGTGTTTCGTTCCTTCTCCTTTGTTTTCCCCTTCCTCACCCTCTTACTGCTTCTTCTTCTTCGTTATCCTGATTTTCTTCAGTCTATTCTTGATCGGATTCTTCAATCAGTGCGTACATTCTTCTTACCTTTCTTCGGATATCCTATTTTCTTTGTGCCCAGTCCTCCCATGTCTCTTTAGGTATGCCGGTGTTTTGGATGTCCCTCTCCAATGATGTATTCCACGTGTAGCATGGTCTTCCTATCTTTTTTCTTCTGTTTGCATGGCGTAAGCTTGCTGTAAAGGATGGTTGGCAGGTCTTTTTAGCCAGATTTCTTACATTTTCCTGCAGTTGCAATTGGAAATTTTGTAGATTTTCTCTGATGTATGACACGATTTTTTTTCCTTAAGTTGAAAGCTTCCTGTTTGAGTTTTTCCCGCGGTGCTGTGTTTTTATCTGCTATCGAGGTGAATAAACAGTTTCCATCTCCTGGAATTTTCCGCACCGCCAGTTTGTGTCTGTCCGTAAATAATGCTGTTTCCTGTTCAATGGCCGGTATTGTGTTTCCTGCTTTTAATATTTGCCGTGGGTTAGTGTTGTGTAGTCTTCCGTGTGTATCTTCCTACCTTCTAATATTACTGGTTCTGTTTGACCGCACCCCGTAATGTTAGATATCGGACCTGCCTAATTTGCGGTCTTCTGAATTAAATTAAAATTAATATAAAATAAAATAAAATAAGTTAAAATACGATTAAATAAATAAAATTAGTTTAAATGAGATTAACGTTTACAATTCATTTATTACGTTAAGAGGTTACAATTACCTACCACAGTGCGAATTTATGAACACTATCTGATTCACAATGAATTGCAGTAGTCCACGCAATGAAAATCCAAAATCAAATTTTTCTTAATTGCATGATTCCAAAATCGACGTATTTACTACTTTTCTGTTTATTAACTACACAACACTGAATTTCTAGACACTCTCTGATTCACAGTGAAATACAGTAGAAAATTTTACTATCTTGCATGCGTTCAAAATCGAGTTATTTATTACAAATTCCCCTTACTTTTCTTGGGAATTTTGCCCTAGTCGAATAGTATTATCCTCGATTGAAATTTATGGTCTTATTCCAAGAATTCGGTTTTTAGTTGAAACGGCTTCTTTGTCGGGCCGCATCTATTCCCGCAACTTCCCGTTTCTACCTGTGGTCTACCCTTCTTCCTATTTCCAAGAACCGTCCCTGAAACCTATTCTCTTGTACTAAACATGTACTTGTTACAAGATCCCCCATTTTGATTTCCTTACTCCTGCTTATCCACCTATGTGTTTCTACCCCGTGCTTATATATATATATATATATATATATTAGATCCGGCTGGACTACAATACTAGGCTACTACTACTACACTACTTGATCACTTAGCTTTCCGTTACTTCTTTCCCTCGTGCTTGCTGTTTTTTCCGTTGTTTTCTTGTTAACCGCTAACCTTTCACCTTTGGTCGGTCAGCCGATACTGCATGTGGACGCTGGTTCGCTTGTGTGTTTATACACCCTCACTTCACTCACTTGGTAATTTCCACACAGAAATAAATCTTAAGCACGTCTCGCTTAGCAATTTTGCCCGAGAGAGTCCAAAAGCACGTTCGTTCCCTCGCTCCTCGCAAATGGCTTTTTCCCCTAACATGGCCAAACTCTCTGAACTTTTTTTTCTATTTTGCTCACTGTAGATTGAATAATTGGTCAGGGTGAGTTTCAATAAATAAATTACAAACTTGTCCTAGAGTTCGAATTCGATCTCCAAAAACAATCATCATGAGTAGGCTTAGGATAATTATGCATTTGCATATTTGCATACGCGGTAATAAATGCATATTTTAATTGTTTTGAGCATTAATGCATAATTTGCAGCATTTCTCTGTTTAAATTGCACATTATACAATTTTTTGTTATCAAGTACAGATTCACTTCGTCAAGCTGTCTGGGAATTTCCAGAAATTTAAATAATCTTCTTTGTATGTACACAATGTCAAATTTAAGTTTATTAAATACGTTTATTGATTATCTATACAAATGCGTTAAAATATACAGGGTGTTGCGTTTTGAATAGGAAATTCGTTGTCACTTCCGGGAAAACAGAAAGTGATATTGAGTTGACATATGGGCCAAAAAATGACAATTCAAAAATCTAAATTGAGGTGCCTGAGCATTTTTCAACAAAAACAATTGCCTTTATTTTATTGAACTTATTCCTTTCATCGTAGACTTACTGTATATTGTTATGCAAGATTATAAGCTGCAGATTATTAAAATAGTTTTGGTTGTACACGGTGGAAACGATGACAAGGTAAGTTTTGTATATAGCGCTTCTGGTGAGTCGACGTGTTTTCATTGACGAGAAACGAAAAATCAGATTTAATTTCTTCAAAATTCTCGAGATATTTAGAAAAGTTGAAAACATCGTAAAATATTTTTTTTAAGTGTGATACTATTTTTTAGAACACATATAATTTAAGTTATAGTTAAAAGTTTATTTATGACTAAATTATATATATATATATACAATTTTTCATTTGTATTATTCAGCAAAATAATAACAAATTTCACATAATAATATGTTTTTCGTATTTGAAATAGCTATTTCTAGACACAGCATATCTAATGTTTTCATCTCATCCAAAATAAAAAAACAGGAGATCGTTGGATAGTTTTACGCTGAATTTAGAAATGTAAAAACATACAGGGTGTTCTATTTAAAAAATTATACCCTGAAGATGATCCGCTGTAGCGAGTCACCCTGTATATTTAAAAATATTTTTTACTGTGGGAATTTTGGCACTACATTACTTAAAAATAAGAAAAATTGCAAAATAATTTTAACAATCCCAGTATTGGATTTTGACGCACTGATGAACATCTCTGTATAGCATACACTGTTGAGCTGGTATCAAACAATAGTTGCAAAATGTTAGTTTTGATGTTTGGAAATTGATCAGAGATAGCAATAACATGCTTTGATTAAACTGATTTCTCGTTTGACACTGACATTTGTAATCATTAGTTTAAAATTCTAATTTGTTATCATACAATATTGTCTCCTCGTTTCGTATCCAAATATGCCGAAACGTAGAAGAAGAAAATGTACCAGAGTACGAAACACTTCTTCAGGGACATATCAGAAAATTATCCATAGTATATCAGACCTTTCGGATGAACTACTTCTCAAAATTTTTCTTAACTTACCAGAATCAGAACTAGTTTTTCAAATTCCTTTAGTGTGCAAACGATGGAAGAATATCGTAGGAGACAGACAGCTCTCGTGCAGCAAAATATATGCTTGCAATCATGTTTCCGCAAAAACTTTGTTAAAGTGGATTTCAGCTGCACCGGAGTTGGAGGACTTGAGTCTCTACAATCGAGGAGATGCGGATAAAATTATTTTAGCAGTAAAGTTTACAGGTGACTTTAATCGTAAGATTATGCTTAAAATGTTAACTCTTTCAGGTGTCGCAATTTTGTAGAAAGCGGGTAATGGTCAAAATATTTAATGGAACAAGTTGGAATATCCAAGTAGTCTGGCCCAAAGCTTGGATTAAAAACTGTAATAAGCGTGATAGTAACCACTGTACTATTCTATAAAAGATTTTATAAAAGATTTTATGCAACACGTCTTTTATTTTAACACAGGAGATACAACATAATATCAGATATTGAATGAATTGTAACAGTTGGACCAAAATTTGAGTAGCAAATGTTAAGCTGTTGTGTTAAAGATAAGCTGCAAGCGTTAGGGTCGTTGCAGGTAGGCGATTAAGAACGTATTCAGGAAAATTATTGAATGGATAAATAAAAATGTTATACAACCGGAAATGCTTAAAATAATACTTTATTATTAAATTACGTAATATACGTACACATCTGTTTAATTTACTCAGACTCGATGTCACTAATTTCTGAGGTATCACAAGATGAATCAGCTCCTTAATTAATTATTAAAGGTTTGATTTCATATGTTGGAGTATACTTCTGTTCAACCTTAACGATATGTTCCACGAAATTTTTTCAATGTTTATCAATTTCATAAGCAGCATCTCTAATAAGAACCAGAACATTGTCTCCTAACCTAGGAGAAAGATTTCTTTTTCATTTCGATCCGATTTAATTCGCAAAAGTAGGGGGGGGGAATTTCAAAACATTATGGCCTGTTGCAATGGCGGTATCATCGATGAAATATGATTTTATAAAATGTTATTCTTGTATTAGCTTTAACTAAACTGGTTTAATTTTCACATTGCAGGAATAAAAACATTATTTTCATTTAAAAATTTTATAATATATGCTTTTTTGTGCTTTGGTTGGGTATCTTTTTTAATTTATTTGGAATGGTAAGATGCGTTATCCATTACAATCACGCTGGTTGCTGTAATGTTGGGAAATAAAAATGTGCAAAACCAATCATCAAACATTCCTGCGCTCATACTTTGGTGGTAATCTGCGTTGGAACTGTAAATATTTTTTGCTGATAATTTCAAACAGTTTTAACGTAACAATTTTCACTAATAGCATGGATAATTATTATGCGCTTTCCTCTAGAAGGTGGAACATCTATGGCGGGTTTCGTTGAATTTTCAGTCCAACCTCTTCTGATGACGTCATGAGTATCATACCATGTGTCATCTAACCAAATTATTGCTCGATTTTGCCTACGGTGTAAATTAATCATTTTAAGGTATTCATCTCGTAACCGTACAATGCGATCGCTTTCCATTATGTATTGCCGTTTATTTATAACTTTATATTTAAATCCCATATTTGTTATCAAACACCGTAATATTTCTGGAATTTTGTAAGGAAAGTACATTGGTCTTGATCCAATTTCATGAAAGATTTCGCTTACGGTGGGAACTAATTTATTTTTATTAAAATTATAAATAGTATCTCTTACGCTTTCCTTGATTTCTATGTCAATCCTAAAAAATTTCCGAGGGGTTCTTTTCTTGTGACACACCACACACCCTCTGTTTATAATTTTTCTCACTGTACTATAGGGGACATGTGTCCATTCTGCAATACGTTTCATTATGCCGTACTGGCTGTCTGAGTTCGTATTTAAGTTTTTATAAATGTTTAAAATTATTTGCTGCGTATTAATGGAAAGATGCTGGCGTTTTGCACTTAAATTTATATTTTCATTTTCACTACTACTATTTACAACGTCTATGTATTCGTCGGTATTACTGCTTGCCATTTACATAATTTGATTATTCTCGTCGCTTTGGAAAGGTCTCCAGAAAGCCATGATCTATTATTATTATTAGCTGTTAGGGCTTTGGCCTTTATATGCCTTCCGTCACTTCGACCCTTAGTGGTTCTTTTGTAACTTATGAGCCCTTTCTTTGTTAGAGAAGTTGTAGGCTGTTGATGAACCTTATGTCTCTGGACTTCGAGTCCCTTATTTCGTTAGGTGTCATGGTTGCCTTTCCGAAAATTTATTGTCTGCGTCGACAGGCAGCATTGCATTCGCATAGAATGTGTGCTGCCGTTTCCGCTGCCTCGTTGCATAAGCGGCAGATTTGGTCCTCAGCTTTACCAATCAAAGATGTTATTTTAGTGTAGTGTGGCCTGTTAATAGGCCAGTGATGGTTTTCAATTGCATCTTGCTGAGGGGCAAAGCAAGTTTTGCTTTATTTTGCGAAACAGTGATGAACTGTTTTACCATGATCTAACTGCGACTGGTCAAAATTACGACTGAATTTAGCCAGAACAATAACCAAATTATCATACTTTCGAAAACAATGTTACGAGCTTTTTCGTCGACCCGCAACAGGATAGGGGGAAAAAGGCCTACAGCTTAGCTCAGAGGAGTAGGGGAGGTTCACGGAAACCGCGTATGGGAGGAAATCTTCCTAGTTGTGTACAGGGTATGTCAGAAATTAACAGGCGCCACCTTCCAAATCACAGCTGATTGCAGGTTCTCGTGGAAGGCCGAGAAGCCAGCAGCTTACGGGAATCGGACTCACCTTTATTGTGCCTCCCTCCTGTTTATAAGGCTTGCAAAGTTTATGCGCACATATATAAAAAAATAACAAAAATAAAAGATGTAATAAATTTCAAAACAAATATAATTAAACTATTGGAAATAAATGACACAATACAAAAATGACATAGCAAATGGTGATATTTATAGTTCAGTACTAAAGATTAATTGAACGTTCAAAAGGAGGTTCGCCGTCCCTGGCTTACGGCATTTAAATTCTTAAAACAAATCTACGTTGCCAGTGGCGTCTGAGATTACAAGAATAATACAATCTATAATTACTCTGTCCAATTAACAAAAAGAAAAAGGAAATGACCATTGGCGACTGAAGGTCGCTTTCTGTCGCATAGAAACAAAGTTCAAGCACTTGAGATTTGAAAATGAAACGCGGAAAGGGTTTTTTTCACAACACAATAACTATTTATTTTACCTTGACGTTCTTGGAATGGAGTAGAGAGAGGCAGGCACAATTTTGGGGTGTTCATGTGTTTTTAAGAAGCAGGAAAAATCCACGAGCACGCCCCTGAAGACTGGATCGAATGGAGTCAAAGTTAAGGCCAAAACTTCAATGAGTTCGTCGCAACAGCGGTACTACCAGAGGGAGAGGAAATGGGCTCGATATTAATCCGCCAAAGGCGATCGGCAATTTCGCAATGAATTGCCTTTCCAGGGTTAAAATTCCAGCGTTATACTTCAAATCCGACACTTGTCGATTGTTCTGTTCACCCCACGGTGAAAACAACGTTACGAAATTCACGCGATGGATACCCATCGAAAACCCAAGCCGCCCCTGCAGTACTTGATTACGGCGCTTATCGTCAGCGACGGAGCTGGAGTAGATGTTAAGTCCGACTTGGCCGGTGAAGATGTTAAAACCGACTTGGTCGGAGAAGATGTTAAGTCCGACTGCAGAACTAAACGCAACGCGAACCTGAATTGCCCATAAAGATTACACCACATTGCGAAATATGGTGCAATAATACTGGAACGAAATAACACGTGCGACTACCGTCAATCACAACACAGAATCTCAAGAATTGTTGTTGTCGGCAAATCCAGCCTACAAAGGGAACTTTTCAAAAGCTTTGCGAAAGTGGCCTCCCACATAATTAAAATAAAATTTTGTTTCCTATGAAGCGGCAATTAAAATATTACTTTAATTCAGATGCAGTGGCACAATCAAATGAACATAACAACAAATGTATCATATTGCAAGACAAATTTAACATGATTACCTACATCGTTAGTGGACAACAGCACTCATTATAACCGTACGATATTTAACAATGTTCAGGGAATAGATGGCCGGTCATCCGGTAATTTTAATTTAATCTTACCTAGATACTTTTATTATAACATTTTATAGTATATATTATAATTACACCCAGTTTCAATAAAAACTTACATCGCCGGATTTTACTGCCATTGCCAAGAAAGTTAATCGCGGCCCTAATCGTAGACCAACAAGCACCAAGGCTATTGTTCAGAGTTACATGCTACCTGGTGACTGGTAATCGCATTTGAGTAATGATTTAAATATTCGCTACTAAAAGTTTTGTACTACTTTACTCTTTCTCCTTTTCAACCCCATATTGTGAATATACGAGGGAAACTCAAACACTTTCCTTTACCTAACCACGAAAACAATGGCTAAGTGACCTACGCTATTAATGTTATGTTTTCACACCTTTTTGACAGTTGTATGTGCAATTTTGTTCAAATCTGCACGCTCGCTTCAAATGTATTGTGTTCTGTTCTTTTAAAAATGAATGTTGTAAAACTTGAATGCCGAATTGTAATAAAATTCTTGACAAAAAAACGGAAGGGGCTAAAAACTATCTATGACAGGATGACGGTGCTCTACGGAGAAGAAGCTCCGTCGTATTAATAAGTTAAATTTTGGTGTAAACCATTTTGTTGGGGATGGGAATCCCTTGAAGATGATGCAAGATCGGGCAAACCTTCTGACTTGAGAAGTTGAGACTCAAGGCTGGAGGATGGACGTTTGAAAGTTGCAACCATATCTTCATGAATGAGGAATTTCTCAGAGAAGCCTCATTACCATTTTACTAGGTAAATAGGACTCATGAGGATACTTGCGTTCATTACTGGGATGCTGAGACGAAACAAGAATCCATACAATGGGTCCATAAGTGTTCTACACCTCCCAAGAAATGCCGAATCCAAACTTTTGCTGGGAAGTTAATGTCCACAATTTTCTGAGACATGGAGGGAATATTGTTGATCGAATATGTGCCAAAGGAGACTGCACTTACTGGAGAAACTTATGCCAATGATGATGATTGATGTGGATTTGAAAGAGCGAGTTCTAGGACGCGGTTTTCCAAGCATCTCTAAGCACTGCAGCCATCATTGGTTTATTGTACACCCTAACTAAGAATTTTGCCTATCTGGGGTAAATCCAAATCCAGTAGTGATTTTTAACGTGTCACACATCGCAGTGAGACGGGACCTACGGCTTTACTTCTTATTCGACAAAAGGCGCATTTGCAGATTTTTCCCCGCTAGAAAAATCTGACCGACATCGACCAGGTTCGACTCTGCGCCCCTTGGATCTAAAGACAAATGCGCTAACCACTAGACCACCGAGGCCGGCAACTTATGCCAATACTCTAAACAATCTACGAAACGCTATTTGTGACAAATGCCAACGATTGCATCAGAAAAGCATCTTGCTTTTGCATGACAATGCACGATTCCACAAGGCTCGAAAGGTCGTCTCTGTTTTAGACGAATGTGGATTTCAGGAGGTTGATCACTCACATTACAGCGCAGATATGGCACCATCTGATTTTTAGCTGTTTCGAAAACTGTAAACATATTTAAGAGGACGAATATTTTACTCAGATAACGTACTTAAACAGACTGTGGATGAATATTTCGCTAGTCAGCCAAAGGAATTTTGTTCTGAAGGTATAAATCGACTTACGGACAGATGGCGTAAGTGCATTATGTAGATGGATGTTATATTGAAAAATAAAATTATAAAAATTTTTGTCTCTTTTGTTTCAAGGCTAGGTAGATAAGTTTTTGAGTTCACCTCGTATGCATATCACAAAATGCTAGACGCGTTAAGTACGTATATTACATCTCGTTATATCTTATTTGTTATAATTTGTTAAGGATTTATAATATGAAGCGTGGGCCGGAACCTACGGGTTCTGCTAGTTTGTAGATAATGTACTTATATAACCTACTATATTATCCGCATTAATGAAAAACGTAATATTAGTGCAGGTTTCTGTATTAAAAATGTATTTCTTACCACCATGATCACTTCGAAATTTTTTTAATTTGATTACTCTTGCTATATTAAGTTATATAGGCTCTGAGTTTTTCCAATACTGAATTACATGTATTGTTACGGGCCAATTACGCTTTTTCGACGACCCGTAGCCAGATGGATGGCTCAGAGGAGTAGGAGGAGTTCGCGAAAGTCGCTTATGGGAGAAAATCTTTAGTTGTGTACAGGGTAAGTCAAAATAAATGGGCGCCACCTTCCAAATCCAGCTGTTTGTAGGTCCTCGTGGAAGGCCGAGAAGCGAACAGCTTACGGAAATGGAACCTACCTTTATTGTGCCTCCTCCTATATATTTAAAGCTTGTAAAATTCTTACACAAACAAGTACAAAAGACACAATAAGAGGCAGTAAACTTTTAACACACATATAATTAAACGGTTAAAAATGAGAATACAAGAAAATGACAAGTGTTAACGCTATAAGTTTGAATTACATAATTTTAATTTTTGAACGTTCAGAAAAACTCGCCGCCACTGGTGCAACGGGATTTACGTCTTTCATACAGCTACGTAACACCAACGACGCTGAAGTTCACAAAAATAACAGAATATAATCTGGTAGTTTTATAATCAACAACTAACAACACATATGGCGACTGAAGGTCATTGTTTTCTTTTTATTTACATGAAGTTAAATTTAAAGTCTGCAAGTTAAGGCGAGCAAAAAAAAAGGTTTCTTTATCACAACACGAAACTGGGTTTTTACCTTGAATTCCGGTGGATGGCTTAAAACGAGGTAGGCACAATGTAATGGCGATTTCCAGATGCAGGGTCAAAAGAGAAAGAAAAAAAAAGAGAAGGAAGACAACGTTCTTCGGGGCAACGTTGGAACGAGATGTAGCTGTTACGCCCCTGTAGAGTGCCAAGTTGCTTTCAACGAGGTCAGTTAACGTGGAGACAGAAGCGAAACTTTTCGGACGACGGGAACAAAACAATTTCCAGCAAAACATTTGCACGGATTCTGTTTTTTTCTCTTTTCACATCACATAAAATCCGAACTGAATTGACTAAAGCGAACATTCTACTATTATTTGTATATCCGACTTAAGATGATTTAATTTGCTCTACAGCAAACAGTGATACGGTAAAACTTGAAGTAGCAAAAAGCGCCGTGATAGAAAAGAAAACGATATTCGAAGTTACGTCCGTCTGTCTTAAGGGTCTAGCTTCGACTTTTGTAACGGCCCTCGATTGATGGTATTTTCGAAGACCGGAGTCTGGCGGAGATCTTAGGCTGACTGGCATAAAAACGCACTTCCACTTCCCCAAAAATATTGCACCATATTACAAAATAACATGAAATATTCTAGAATAAAAAAACCACGTGCGACTCCCGAGTTCAACACTTCCGAGAGTTTGGTCGGCAGAAAATCAGCCCACAAAGAGAACGTTTAAGGGATTAACGCAACTGGCCTTTCATAACTCAAACTTAGAAAGACAAAACAAAATAGCGAAATGGTAACCCAAAATAAGACTACAATTAAAATAACGATATTAATATTCTTACGAAGCGGCAAGCAAATTACGGAATTAATTCATATAAAGCGGCGAATTTGAAACGAACATAACAGTATGTACATCTTGGCTAGAAGATAGACGTCGGGTAAATTACAGAAAAGTTGCGCAAATGTCTGCCCCTTACGAAAATGTGGGCGCCATATGATAGCCACTGTAAGTACAGTCGTCGAAATTAGAAAATGAAGTTCAGTATATGTATTAATGAACCCAAAGTTAATAATGAAAACAATATTTAACACTTTTTGTAAATTGATCTCTTGAAATGAACTACGAATACCGTGATGTCTGTTACTGTTTGTCCGCAAGGGTGGGTGGCTCACTGTCACGTTACACGAGACATGAACGAGATTGAAAACATTTTTATTTTATTTTGCATTTTGGCTATTTACTGTATTTGGTGCTTTCGGGCAAGAATTGTCAGTGCATTGATAGGAGTTTAGTTTCCAATAAAATTTAATTTTAAACCTGAACAGTAATGCCGCAGAATGTAACAACCAATGGCGTACGGTGAGTATTAACATTTCCATAACTCACAGTTGCTGATTACTGTTTCTGCAAACAATACAAAGGGAAGGATTCTAAAGCGATCTGACAATCATAACTTAAATGTAACTTTTTACACTGACAAATCATTGTATTCGTTGCCCTGTCCTGAGAAATAAGGACAATTGGACCACGAAGTTGAAAAGTTTGTAGTGGACGTTCAACAAGCTGCTTGGAGTAGCACTCCAGAAATCAAAACAGAAGCAATAGGCAACAATTACCCCAAGGAAACCAAGGCGCTAGTTGCTAAAAAAAGAAGAGCTAGGAGAAAATGGCAATAAACCGAAACCCCAGTATATAAAACCAAATTAACCGTATCACACAACAGCTGAGGAGAGAAATACAGAAAATAAAAAACGACTTGGTGAACACCTACCTTAAAAATCTGAAATACCACAAAGATACTGGCTATTCGATATGGAAGGCAACGAAAAAAATCAAAAGACCGATAACCCAGGTGCTTCCACTACAAACTAAAAAGGGTCGAACAAGAAACAACAAACAGAAGGCAGAAGTTTTTGCTAACTAACTTCAAGATATTTTAACCAAATGAACAGCAGGTGCAAAATGAAGCATTGTATGCGGAAGATGGAAAAATGAGGAAGAAATAAAATTGGCCACTCTACGAGAAGTGGCAGAAGAAATTAAAGAAAACATAAATCAAGAAAAAGCTCCCGGATTTGATATAATAACTGAGAAAGTATTGAAACACCTATCTAGTAAAGGAATACTAAAACTAACTAACATAATTAATGCAGCATTTCGTATGGAAGGTAGCCGAAGTCATAATGTTACAGAATCCAGAAAAACCGCCGAATTAAACAGCATCATATCGGCCCATCTCGCTGTTACCGAGAATTTTAAAGCTATTTGAAAAACTGTTACTCAAGAGTCTTAAACCAATACTAGAAAGAAAAGAACTGATACCAACACACCAGTTTGGATGGCGAAACCAACATTCAATTGTAGAGCAAGTTCACAGGGTAATTAACACCATAGCGAAAAGTCTTGAGGAGAAAAAAGTCTGCGCAGCAATCTTTTTAGATGTTGTCCAGTATTTTGATAGGATGTGGCATCAAGAACTAAATTGTAAACTAGAAAAAAATCTGTAGTCTTACATCGCAATCAGACTATTCGGTTTCATGCAAGAAGAGGAATACTCCGATTTATACGAAATTAAGGCAGGGGTACCATAAGGCAGTGTACTGTACAAGTACTGGGGCCAATACTACGTATACCTATTGCACATCGACGACATGCCGTCAACCAATAAGATAACAATAGCCACATTTGCAGACGACACTGCAATACTAGCAATAGGCGAAGAAACTGAAGAAACGTCAGAAACATTACAACAAGCCACAAACCAGGTGGACAGATAGACAAAACGATGGAGAATAAAATTAAAAGAAAGCAAGTCAATGCATATCAAGTTCATGAACAAGAAGGATGATTACCGTACCAGTGGCACTCAACAACAGTATCATACTGCATGCTAATACAGCTAAGTATCTTGGAATGAACTTGGATGCCAAACTACTATGAAAAGAGCACATAAAGAAGGAAAGAGAAGAACTAAATATAAAATATAGTGTAACGTTACGGACCCTTGTGTTGTGTTTATCCTTTATTCGCCGTGAATCGTCGTGATCGTCTTAGGTTCTGATCTAGAGTAGTAAATACGTGAAATAAAACACCAGAGAGGTTTAATACTTTTATTAATGTCAATATTAGCTGCAGACAGTGCAATTTAACTACCTCCGGTGTTCACCTGTTCAGGGTAGGAAACTGCAGGAAACCTTAGCCGAGGTAGTGCGACGTGATTTCAAGTATATCGATTTCCTTCGGAAATTTAAACTATTTGCTCAGTTATAGGCCGGTGCGCAGGGTGGTTTTCTGAAGGTGCAAGGTGAATTATTAAGGAACTAGAAGCTGCTGTTGAGATACCTCGAAGCGCAATCATCCAGGGATGCCGTAGCTGTCGAAATACCTCAAAGCGCTGGCAGGTGAAGGGTTAAGGGAACTTGACGCTGCAGCCGAGATACCTCAAAGCGCAATCGTCAAGGGATGCCGTAGCTGCCGAGATACCTCAAAGCGCTGGCAGGAGAAGGGTTAAGGGAACTGTGCTTCTTGATGTTTAGATCAAGAATATTTTCAGAACAACTTACTTCTACTTTTATACGCCAAAAACGGGTGTTGTATCGTGAGAACCCACTGCACGTGCACCCCATTTTTACAAAACAACAGGCATTTTACGGCCCCGTTAATTTTGGAACTAATAATTTTCGTAAAAATAAGTTAATTATCTGTTAAAAATCTGAACGACCAAAGTAAACAAATAAGTTCCCTAATTTAGTGTTTAGTTAATACGTCTATGTGTGGAATGTCACCCATGAGGGTATTCCACAAAAAATGTAATAATTTAGAAAGGTTATGGCCTAAACTAAACCAAACTTTTATCCCAACAACAGACCGCGCTAAAGTCAGCTGTTATTGCATATCTTACGTACTTGAGATCAACTACTTCGAAGTCATATTGTTAACCTATTTACCTGCAATAAATAGCTGCAAGTAAACGCTGAAAAAAAAATGCTTTAAATACGGAATTATAACATTCAACTATCGAATGGGTAGTTGTTTTATAATTCCATTTATTGTATATGAAAGTTGATATTTATTTTGTTTGTAGCCCTCATAAATTAGGTCTACTCGTAAAGGACAGACCCTTTACAAAAAATAAACACGTGTGAAGGAACGGCCGTTCCCAAGATCAATGAGGCGTGGTTTACAAACGCCAACTAAAATTCATTAGCACTTACATTTAAAATGAAATATTTATGCGAGTATAGATTAAAAATTAAAATTATGAGCATAATATCCAAAAGTTCAACTGTCTGTGATAATATAAACATAATCGCAAATGCGATCCGCTACAATAGGAAAACGTATTGGCTCCTGGGAAGAACTTCACAACTTTCATTACTAACAAGGTACTACTGTACAATCAAGTTTTAAAACCAGTATGGAATTATGGTTGTCAACTTTGGGACTGCGCCAACAAAACTAACATCACACAAATTCAAAATTTCTGAGGAATATCGTCGACGCGCCCTAGTACGCTGGAAACAGTGATATTCATAGGGATCTAGGGATAAAAACCGTGACGGTGGAAATAAAAGACCTCGCTTAGAAGCATGAGACCAGTCTTCGTCACCACGTAAAAGTCGGGGTAATCCAACTCCTCGACAATACAGATCTAGTGAGGAGGCTCAAGAGAACCAAACTATTTGAGCTAGTGGAAGTAGACGTGAAAGTGTCAGTGAAAAAAGCAGAGCAAATGTGAAGAGGCAACAACACTAAAAATGTGTTGCAAGGCAGAAGAGAGAGGACACCGATGGGTAAATTCTTAAAATAACCATTTAAAGTCAAGTTGCACTTAGTCTGCGTGCACGTCATCAATTACTTATTTGTTATTGATAGAGCCAATACTAAAAACTAAAAAATTCAGTTTTTTTTTTTGTTAAATTACGGAGTAAAATCATGTTTATTCGTAAGGTCGTGTAACGTAGTTGTAACGGTTATGATTTTGATTTTTAATATTTCATAGTTTCTGTGTAAAATTAGAAACCACATGAAAACTAGGGATTTTGTTTCCTTCGCGTTCGCGCCTTGTTTTTGTATGTTCACATGTCGCTGTGAAAAGCAATTCGTATTTTGCGTATTATGTGACATAGTTTAAGATTTTTGGTCGGATACTTTCATTTTTCGCTGTATAAAGGTAGTAAGGTGTGACGTCACCAAATAACTAATGACGTGCACGCAGACTAACGTCAACTTGAGTTTAGTTTATTTAAGTTAGATAAAAATTGGTTAGTCTTTTAGGCTGGTTCCGATGTAAAACTTTATAAATTAAAAAAACGTGTTTTTTAAATTTACAAATATTAAAAATTTTATAAAATTGTATACATATATTACAAAATAATAAACGTAATTTTTCATAAGCTTTAAGCAGCGTCATTGATTGTATGACATTTATGTTGGGGCTGAGTGATAGGTATTTTAAATTTATGACAGGCGACCGGGTGGCGCAGTGGGCGAGAGTCCGCTTCGCAACCGGTTGACCCGAGTTCGACTCCCGTTGTGGCCCGAATTTTAATTAATTCTGGAGCAGCGGGAGTGACTTGGTAGCATAGTTGGGGGGGTTTTACAAGGGTGGGGCATGTTAGACTCGTGCATAGCGCTACGTGCGCTGATCCGAGGTAAGCGGGGTGGGATGAGAATCGTGGAGTTGCTATGGCAACTCCACGATTCCTAAAAAAAAAAAAATTTATGACAGAAAAATTATGTTAATATGTGAGAGATTAATAGATGATTGAAAGAATCAGTCAAAGAAAGAACTGTAGGTATGTAGAGCACGAACATGTGTATATAGTCCTTACGTCGAATAAGGTAATGCACGTCATCAAAATATTTCATGACGTCACGACTTTGTATGTCTCCATGAAGTTTTAAACGATTTAAAAATTTTTATGCCAACTTTTGTAATGAACGACTCGACCGACGAAACGTGAACACGTCTGTCAAAACTTTATACAGGGTTCCCCATATTAAACTACCCACTTTATTATTCGGATAAAATCATTCTAAGTCGACTAAAAAAATCGTTTATTTCGCCAATGTACAGCTAATTATATGGGATTGATTACTCACTTAAACATTTCTTCAACTTTTAAAAATCATGTCTTCTAAATGCCCTCCATCAACTTGAATACAACTTTCAATTCTAAATGCAAACTGGTGCATCACCCGGCGAAACAAATTTCCCTCTATTCATGTGATTTCTCCTCGAATGCGGTCTTTTAGCTCTTCAATTGTCACAGGGCGACTTGCAAAAACCTTTTCATTCAAATACCCCCACAGAAAAAATCGGGTGCCGTAAGATCGGGGGGCCTGGGCGGCCAAGGCAAATTTCCAAATCGAGAAATTATACGGTCGTTAAAAAATTCTCGAAGAATTCTCATGGTGTTTCTGGCTTGTGGCTGTTGCTCCATCGTGTTGGAATAACAAAACACTATTTAACAATCTCCGTCTAGTCAGTTCTAGGACGAGAAACGTGTAACGCTTGGAATTGACTATTACAGAACGGCTATTTTCATCTTCAAAAAAATAAAAACCGTACCAAATGATCCTACACCACACCAAACAACGACGTTTGGACTATGGAGATTTTTTGTAAACAATTCGCGAGGATTTTCAGCTCCCCAATATCTAAAATTCTGCTTCTTAACAACGCCATCCAAATGAAAATTTGCTTCGTCGGTCAGTAACAAATTGTGTATTGCTTCTCGATGCCGATTTAAAAATTCTTTACAAAATATTAATCTCGCTTCCTTATCTCGATTGCTAAGGTGCTATGTTATTTGGTTTTTGTAAGGATGAAATTTTAAATCATTATGAAGGATTCTGTGAAGTCTTCCCTTAGATATTCGTAGAGCAAGTGATTGCCGATTGACAGACCTTTTAGGACTTCTTGTGAAAGCAGTACTCACTCGTTCAATATTTGCAGCCATACGAACCGTTCTTCTACGTCCAGGTTTTTTGCCCATAGGCGCATTACCCCTATTATTGTTACCAAACTGCCGTTGAAATGCTCGCCGAACTTCTTCTACTGAACCAATTCTAATGAAGATCTCCACGAAAAACACACGTTGTTGCACTGAATAATCCATAATTTATCAAAAATTCTAAAACTCTGATGGAGAAATTATCGTTGGTGACACTGCCACGGATTTATGACGGTAACAATTGATTAACTGCTATTAGATAGACGCCTAGTAGATAAAATGTAATCCCAAAGACCGCTTCTTTTAACCTACTAGAGAAAAAACTAAACACATACATTGCTTAGATTTGAATCGAATATCAAAGTGGGTGGTCTAATATGGGGAACCCTGTATAAGTAGAATGTGTCCAAAGTGTTACCAACCTTACAAAAATTATGTCATGAAATATAACTCGATTTCTTTATTATTTATCAAAATCTACAGATTTTATGAATATATATTTGGTTGTGTACATTTACATAAGTAAAATAATAATTTTCCCGGTTGCAGAATTCGGTAATTACATCTTCTATTTTTTTTATCGTGTTCGATGACGTGCGTTACCTGATTCGTTAGAAGAACTTTACAAACATTATGTCTCCTAGCAGGGACAAGTTACTGTTTTATAAGCATTTACAGTTTACATATGAAAACTTATGTGTAATGTGTCTGGATTAGATGACGCAGTAGCGGTAGGCTGCAAAATGTCATACAGCATACCGCCAGAGCAATAAAAACCCAAGTCAAAGACACCCTTGGAATTTTAAAGTTTTGTCTTAGATTAATCTGTAATTATAGAGATGTAAACATTATAAATATTTTTAAATGTCATACATTAATAATTGGCAGTTTACATTTTAAATTTTATTAGGTTATTTTATTATTATTATTTAGTTAATTGATTACAGAAAAGTCATTCTTCTTTTTCGACTGCTTTATCTCTTACGAGACGTAGCGATCTTCTCTCCTATGCCCGTGTAACGCGTTTAGAGTACCATAGACATGGAGGACCTACAGCTTAACGTATGCTCCTAACCACGAGAAGTGTAAACAGTTCTACTTCAGGTAAAATTTATTAGGCAGAAACCTCCCTGGTTTGCCATTGCCTTGCGACGGAGAACGGCCATTAAAAATTGGGAATTGAACCCAGACCTTCAGCGTAGAAGTCTAATGCGCTAACCTGTAGCCCACAGCCGCCTCTAAAAAGTCATTACATATATATTATAATACTGTGAATTTAAAGATGTTAACAGTGGAACATAAAATTCTCATATTAGAATTTTATTTTTATGAAGGTACAAAGAATGAAAAAGATGAATGACAACATTCATTTTAAACCTGTTTCACAGAATTTCAACAGTGTTATCCGCATGAGGCTGCAAATTTCACTTATTACAATTTCTGTCAAACTGCCAAGATTATTGTGAATCATTTTAGAGAAAGTAAAAGCGTTTAAAGGAAAAACAGATCAGGAAGACCTGTGAAAAGAAATGCAGAAGTTACTGATAATGATAAGGATACCATGAAAGCAACTTCTTCTAAGCCGATCAGAAAACTAAGCCAATACATTGATTTGTCATACGGTACTTGTCGAACAATAAAAGAAAAGATTTGAGTATGTTTCCATGCAAATGCAAATGGTTCATCAACTTTTACAGCCTGATTACCAACCTAGGACAAATGATTGTCACTGCTTCTTAAACAACATACCGTATTAGCCGGACTAACAGGCGACTCTGATTATAAGGCGACCCCATTTTTTTAATCCGCCTTTTGGGAAAAAAATTACCCAATTATAAGGCGATCGCCATTTTTATAAAAGAAAGAAAATATAAGGATAGAAAAATATTTATTACTATCTATTTGAATACATATGTATATAAGAATTATACATTATGTAGATATTTACAATTTTGACAATATCACTAATTAATTTTGATATTTGTGACTCGAAAAACTTTGGTAATTTATTTTATAAAAAAAAAGTAAAGGTTAAACATGAAAAGAAGAAATAAATCTTTTCCGGAAAGGATTTATTTGACATTTTCATGATCAGATTCGCATACGGCAACAGTATCCCCAGCATCAGTTTCATCTTCACTGATATTATCGTCTTCAGAACCATTGTTATGTTATTTTCGAATTCCCCACTGTATATGAATAAATTTCTTAATTCATTTGTCGCGTCGTAAGAATTGGTTACGCTATTTTAATTGCCGTTTGAATATCGAATACACTTTTGGTTACATTGCGTCTTTAAAGAATTAAGCATTGTTAAGCTGGTTCGTATTTTTCGTCTTGGAATAATTTATGAACCAATGACTCTCAGATTTTTTTTTCAAGGCTTTCTTTGTGGGTTGTTTTTCACCATGCAGACGGAATTGTTAGAAAACACTTCTCAGAATTTGTTTTGCTGCATTGCAATATTGCTTCCCGAGGGTTTTCCCAAAACCTACACGCGACATTCCTTCTAGAATATTTCAGAATCTTTTGCGTAACATTTAATAAGATGGTGCAACTTGGAGGGGAGAAATGCAGGTTCCCATTGTATTTTGAAGGGAGTGACAGTCAGACTTTCGAGAGTAACGGGCGAACCGGCAGACTGTTTTTTTTTTCCTTTTCCTCGCGGCGTTTGCTATCTTACGTTACCGTTTTCCGTTTTTTTTTGTTTGCTGTAGGGCAAACGTTAATCGACTTTACTGTCGGATAAAGATTTAAGCGATAGCAAAGGTACGCCATGGTTGTGGACAATTAAAGTTTCTAATTGCTCCCGTCGAACACAGTTCGGATTGGTGTGAGGTAAAAAGGAAATAACTAAATAAATAAATAAATATCGTGTAAGTGCGTTGCTGGAACTTTGGTTGCTCCCGTTGTTCGAAAGAGTATCTTCTGTCTACGCTAGCTGGCCCAGTGGAAACCAGTTTGGATCCCTCCAGGGGCGTAGCAGCTTCACCGCTCCCAACGCTACCCCGAAAAGCGTTGTTTTCCTGGCTCCTGTATTTTCGACCTCGCAACTGGAAAATTTCCGTACATTGTGCCTGTCCCTTGCAACCGTCAAGGTAAAAAGATCAGTTTTTTTGTGGTGCAGTGAAAAGGAATAAACCTTTTTTTTGCTCGCGTCAACTTGCAGAATTTCGTGATTTTGAACTCTTTGTAGATAACCTAAAAGCGATCTTCAATCGCTATTGTTTGTAAAAAAATAAATATTAAAATAGTATTTTCTTGTAAACTACGCCATTGACCACACAGATATATAGCAGAATAAATATTGTGAGTCAGCGGCGTCGTTTTCCACGAACGTTCAAGGATTTTTCTTAATAATTGTAATTTTAAACTATTCGTGTTATAACTCGCCATTTTTTTGTATGTTGGTCAAACGGATTCATTATATGTGTTTTAAAAATTTACTGCCTCTTTTATTTATGTGTACTCTGTATGTGTTTATGTAAAAAAATTTTGCAAGCTTGAAATATACAGGTGAAGGCACAATTAAAGGTAGGTTCCATTCACGTGAGCTGCTGGTTTCTCGACCTTCCGCGAGGACCTACTAAACCAGCTGGATTTTGGAAGGTGGCGCCCACTTATTTTGACTCGCCCTGTACACAACTTGAAGCATTTTCTCGATAAGAAATTTTTTAGCGAACTCCCCCTACTCCCCTGAGCTAAGCTAGGCCCTTTTTTTGTTGTGAATCGTCGAAAAAGTTCGATTGGACCGTAACACCATCAACCACGTTTTCCCACAATTCGTCATCTTCAGTACTGTCCATTTTATGAGATATGCAACATTTTTTAAATCCATTAATGATGGACTCATTCGAAATTTGATTCCAGGCCTGCAGGATCCACTCATCCAGAGCAGTGACAGATGGTTTTTTATTTTTCCAGTGGGTGTGATTATTTGATAGCAACCAGTTTGAGTACTGTTTTTTCAATTAGTCTTTAAAAGGTTTATTCAGAACCACATCCAAAACTTCTTGTTGTGCAGTCATTCCACCAGGAATTATTACCAAAATCAATTTCAAAATTTTTTATTTCTTTTTTCACAAGCGTGGTTACCTCTGAATGCATCAAATACCAGCAATCTTCTATTTTTACTGAATCTAACGTGTCTTCCCCAAACTGTTTTTATCCAATCACCAACAAAGTTTTCATCCATTCATCCCTTATCCTGAACCCTCACGATAATTCCATTTGGTAATTCCTCTTTAGGCAAGGTTTTTCTTTTCAAAATAATATAAGGTGGAAGTTTTGTGCCATCTGCTAATACAGATAACATTACTGTTACTCTCGATTTTTCATTCCCTGTAGTTCTTATTAAAATTGATTTATCGCCTTTTTTGTTTACTGTTAAATATGTAGGTATATCAAAAAATACTGGGGTTTGATCAGCATTGCCCATTAAATGTAATGGATATGCATATTGTTTTCTTAAATCAATAACATGTCGTTGAAATGTTAAAAGTTTTTCTTCAAAATTCGATTGGTAATTTCTGCGCTACAGTTGTACGTCGCCGCAGACTCAACCTATATCGAACCATCATTCGTCTGCACCAACCCATGCTGGCTTTCAAATCAGCTTCTGGTGTAGGTATATTCGTTTCTTGCAATTTCACGAACTTTTATCTGTAATGATTCTCTTGTTATGGGGAATCCCCTTGCTCGTATTTCCATGATGTATCTACTACTTTTCTGTAAATTAATTCAAAACGTCCTTTCTTAGGCCCTCGGAATGCCTTTTTGATAGAATGCCCATTAATCAACTTTTGTTTTTGCGATCGCCAACGTCTAACATTGTTTTCAGTAATACCAAATGTTCTGACAGCCGCACAATTGTTTGTAGCTTCTGCAGCACGCACTACCATAACCTTGTAATTGGTATCATAGCTCCTATGAATTCCTTGAATGATTTGATTGTTTCGAGTTCCTCGTGTTTCAATATGGTCACTCATGATCATTCCGAGGATGTAAATAATATGTAAAATGTTGTACAGCACAAAAAACAAGATTAAAAAAAACAACTGTCAGAAACTGCAATGCGCCGGTAATTTGTAAACGATGCCATCTGTTGAACGCACCCATTAAAATATATTGTAATGGAAGTAATATAGTCATCTCGCTCATCGCGAGGCAGTGAATTTATTGATCATTTGTTGGAGACTCGCATATAAAGCGACCCCCCTATTTTCGTGTCCCTTTTTTTAGTAAAAACCTCCCCTTATAGTCGGGCTAATACGGTAAATAATAATGACATATTGGATCTTACTTGGTTCAGCGATAAAGCCTGATTTCACCTCAATGGGTATCTTAACAATCAAAATATGAGAGTTTGGGCAACAGATAATCCGCCCGCATATGTTTGAGGAAATACCCTTACCTCCACAGTAAATTGGTTTATGGGTCGCTATTTCAAGAAGACGAATAGTTTACAAGTTTTTTACAGAAAATATATCTGCCGATTATTATCTTCAAAATATCTTAACCCCCTTTTTGCCTTGAACTTCATGATAATGAAGTTAGAAATGGTTACTTCCAGGAGGACACTGCCATAGCACATACTGCTAATTGTGCCATACAAATTTTACAGGACTTTTATGATGATCGGTTAATTAGTAGACATTTGTTTACACCAAGGTCATCCGATCTTGCTGTTCCAGACTTCTTCCTATTTCCTTATCTAAAAAACAATATTTTTATTAATAGACCACAAAATCTAGAAGATTTAAAAATGCTATTTCATAAAAGTTAGATGAACTTACCCCTGATACTCTGGTGAATGTGTTTGAAAATCTGAAGAGAATAGCGTACGATAACTTGTGACCAACCAACCACCGTACAACATTTGTATGGGTAAATTTCAAAAATTGAGTGTATAAGTACTGTACGTTTTGATCGAAACCAACAAAAATCAGCGCGTTAACATTGGTGCTTCTGGACTTGCTCGTCATCGTCAACAGCATTGATCATTGTTGTCCCAGATTGCTACTAGTGACTTAAAATGGCGTCTTTATGTAAACATCTAAAAAAAACGAAAGAAATAGTCGAGCTTTGAGGAAAAAGCAAGTACTCATGCAAAAGCTGATGCACCTCCACGAACGATAATGTAGTGCATTGGCGGACAAAGAAGGCGTTATTTGCTAGAATTGCTCCCGAGGAATGCTACCATCACTGATAAGATTTATTGCCAACAACTCAGACGTCTTAAAACCGTAATTCAAGGAAAACTTCCGGGAAGCTGAATTAGGTGACTTTGCAGCATAATAGTGTTCGTCCGCATACTGTTAACATTACAACAGTGGTTATCCAAGAGTTCGATTGGGTGGTTGTTGTACACCCGCCCTATTCTCCAGATCTTGCTCCATCTGATTTTCATCTTTTCCATTTTCTATCCAACAATCTCCAATGAATCTTCTTTGACAACAAAACTGCTCTTCAACATTGGCTTGACGAATTCTTTAACTGTAAATTACCAGTAGGTTGGGAGGTTGTCATAAATAAGGCAGAAGAATATGAAATTGATTTAACATGTAGTAGGTACTGATAATTTATGTATTTTTGTTCATGTAAAATAAATAATTTTGAATGCTACTAACTCATGAATCAACCTAACATTTCAACAATATTTTCTTTAAATTTGCTACATTTGAGTTGGCTATCACTTAATTCGTAATTACTTATTTTCCTCAATTTAATTCGTCCCGTTTGTTTGATACATTTATCAGCTTAGCTTATCCTGTTTATTACTTGTTCTTATCAATTTCATTTACAGTTCTTTTTTAGAATGATAAGTAAAGGAATATAACACAAAGAGTATTTTCCTATTTTTTTCACGTTCAAGAAGCGTTTCAGCTTACTATTTTTCACACAATTTTTCAGCATTTTGCGTACACCGGCAGAGTGGCAGGTTTACCTTGGAACAATATTTTTAATCAAATATTTGCGCATCTTCAGTAAGCAATTTGAATTAAAAGATGTAAGAAATTTTATGATTACATAAATTCGTTTAAGTAAATTGTACGTCATTTTAGTGTAATTAAACTTCTTTATTAAAATTTCAAATTACCCACTAAAAACGTGTAACCATCGCTTTGCTGCATGGCTGAACTCCGTTATTTGCATTCGTACAACTACAATTTCACCTTGTTACGCCAGAAGAGACCGCAGTCTAAACATAAACTCCACAACTGTATTTAATAGCAACCCATACCTAAGGCTTAATTTACATGGACAATTGAGTTGCTTAAATTGTATATGAGGGCTTATGTAGTTATGGAATAGCGTAAATTTGTAGTTATAAACTTACTGTACTTGAGATTAGTTTAATTGCCTTAGCTGCTACAACAAACTAGTTGCGTTTTGCATGAGCTTATGTGGGTTAAGAAGAATCCCCGCATAATCATACACATGAAATTAGCTAATTGCTTGGTAAATCAGAAGGAACGTTTGCAACTACTTTGAAAGAATGGATTACGCTAGAACTCAGCACTTAAATATAGCCTTCATTTATTGGCTTTTAAATTATTCATACGATGTACTAATGGTAAATACCATAATACACCTCATCAAGGGGCTACTGCAGTAACTGAATTGGTTTTAAAGACGACCTTCCGAAATACTACACTGCTCGAAACATTTAGGGGAACGTTTCTATAAAGCTCCGTAACTTAAAAAATCAGATTATGCAAGCGAAATTTAAATTTCTAAAAAGCATACATTTAAATTTTGGAAATTGACGAAAACGAAATGACATTCCGTAGATCTTTAGCTATTCGTAAACTATATTTAACAAGTTCAATCGAATACAAAACCAAAGTGAAAAATCGGCTATTCTGGCTGTATGGGGTTACACCGTCTGCGTAAGTAGTGGACTTAATAATTCCCTCGTGAAGATCGAAATTGTCAGAAACTCAGAGATCAAATATGTTTTTTCAATAAACTTAAAATGATAGTTTTCATTTATTAATTGTAGTTATACTAATTGATCGGCGAACCGTTTTAGGCCTGTTTCCTCTTCAGTTCAGGAATTTGTTTGCTTTTCTTGGTCGATGATGTTGTGGTGGATTGCTGCTGGGTTGTTGATTGGCGGGTGCTGGTTCTTGATTACTGGAGTGGTGGGTTCCGTGTTTGTTGCTCTTCGTGGCTTTGGTGTTTGTAGGTTAAAATTCAATTTTGGTGTAAGCAATTCAAATGTAGCAAGGAGTCCAATCAGGATGACCCAAAGTACGGAAGACATCTTGAAGCACGAACACAGGAATCTATAAAGAAAGTTGAAGATTTGGTGTGATTGATCGCCGAGTGACAGTTTAAGTAATTGCAAGAGAAGCAGATATATCAGAAACATCTGCGCAAAGGAATTTTTTGAACGACAGATCAAGAACCAACTTATTGGTATCTACAGTGACAACAGAGCCGCTTTACTAGCCCTGGGCAGTTGCAAAATTGTCACAGGAGTGGTACTGCAGTACCGCGAAGCTCTCAACGATATTTCAAAAGATAATGTCATTTCGCTTACATGAGGGAAAGGACATGACGGAAACTACGGCAATAAGGAGGCTGATGAGATTGCAAGACTGGCCTCCGAACAACCTCTTTGGGGATCAGAACCCGTTATTCCTATATCCTTGACGACATTAAGCTTTATGATACACCAAGAAACCCTAAAAAACTTCACACGAAGATGGGTAAACACCGAAAGTTGTCATCATGCAAGGGATGCTACTAGTGCACCCTCGCCAAAGACCGCCAAATTTTGTGTGCAACTGTTCCGAAAGAACCTGCGACTAGTTGTAGGTATCTTATCTGGAGACTGAACTCTAAATTTACACATGCACAGTATGGGACTGGCGGACAGCCCAAACTGTCGCGGATGCAACGGGGATAACGACACGGTAGAACACGTCCTGTGTCACTGTCCAGCTCTCGCAACAATCAGAGGATCCATGTTGAGAGACTTTTGGCCTGATATGGCCGAAATCAGCAACACCCCAGTTGCGGATGTTTTCAAGTACATCTAAGGAATTGGATGGCTTGGATGATGCCCAAATTAGGGAGCTGCTGGGGAGGCAGCACAATGGGCCCACCTTTGTGGTCTAAGTGCACGTGAGGTAACTCACCCTCCCAAAATCTACATTGACAATTACAACATCTGTTTTTAAAATCCTTCATGAAGATTTGGGAATAAGCAAGTTGTCAGCGCGGTGGATTTCCAGGCAGCTCACTCCTGAACAAAAATTGTGTGGGCCACAAATTTGCGAGGGTAATTTGGCGGCTTTATCCCAAGATGAGGACTTCTTTTTTAAAATTGTAACTGGAGATGAGACCTAGGTACACCACTGGGACCCATCGACGAAACAAAAGTCCATGCAATGGCTTCATAAGGGCTCTCCACCACCCAAGAAAGCGAAGACGCAATTCTCAGCGGGAAAAGTGATGGCCACAGTTTTCTGGGATGCTGAAGGAATTTTATGGGTTAAGTATTTCCCAAAAGGGTCTGAAATAACAGGGAATGTCTACAAAGGGACAATAATCAATTTGAAAGCAGCTATACGTGAGAAAAGACCTCACAATTTTGCTCAGACAACTGTGCTTCTACACAACAACTGCAGGTTGCATAAAGAACGAATCGTTAAAGAAGCAATTGATGAATGCGGCTTTGAGGAATTACAAAATCCACCGTATAGTCCCGACCTCGCCCCCTGTGACTATTATCTCTTTCTAAAACTCAAAAAACACTTAAGAGGAGTCATATTTTGCAGAGCTATCAAAAGAATTTTTTTCGAAGTTATGGCATTATTAGAAAAACGATGGAATAAGTGTGTAAGCGGTAACGGTGCTTTTGTTGAAAAAGAAAATTTGGTTTGTTCTCTAATTTGTTTCCTTCATACTTAGGTAGATAACATAAAATACTCCCCTCGTAGTAAAGAATGAAGCGTAGTGTGTGTTATGTGTTTACCTCATTGCTAGTGGAGTGACTTCCACTACGGTAATTTGAGTTTCGTTCGGGGTTTTCTGGGAATCCGATTTACAAGGAGGAAGTTACGGTTTAGGGGTTTGTGAGAAATTTAGAGGGTTTCTATAGCGATAAGAATACCGTGGAGAAGGGGACGTGAAATGTATTTTTCGTTAAGTTTGAGGAGACTGTCGCTTATTGGATTGGTTTGGGTGTTGATGTGGGGTGTTCTGGGTGAAGAGGATTTGCTTTTCGCATGGTGCGATTTGTTGGAGAATATTGGGGTTTGTTAGTGGCGTAGAGGAGCTCTGTAATCAACGACGGGACGTATGATAGTATTATATGTGTGAAGAGGAGCTTGGAAATCGCAGTCTTAGAAGCATCGGAAAAGGTTGGAACGGTTGCTGACTTTATCAGGGTTTCCCGGATATCGAGATTTTGGGCACATGTATGTTGAAAAGTTATACCCAGGTGTCGGGCTTGCTTCTAAAGAGGGGTTTGTTGATTGTGTTTAGAAATGTTAATATGGGAGGGATCTGATCTGGGGTTTATGAAGAAGTTTGGATGGCGAAGTAGGATGGCTAGTTATTTATCGACATTGAGCTTTATTCGCCACCGTCTGGTCCTGTTGAGTACTATTTGGAATTCATGGGATGCAGGAAGGGATGTTTTTTGAGTGGACCAGATGGCGGTGTCATCCGCGAAAAGTCTTGTTTAGGCTTGCGTCGGATGTGTAATTGGGAAATTGTGGGAGTATGCAGAATATAATGGGGGAGAAAGTATGGATCTCTCAGGGAAGCCTGAAAGAAGACTGATTGAGTGGACAAGTTGTCAAGCGACATGCTAAATTTATACAGGCTACTTTGTGGTGGTTTGTCATTCGGTGTGTTCGAATAGGTCTTCTGAGTTTCAAGTTTACTTCTTTCAACTTATTCTGATCGGAAACATATACTATGCGTGTCATTATGGAGGTTTTTAGTTGTGAAGGTGCTAGGGTTAATAATCTGTCGTGATTAAGGATCGTTATTCGTTATGCCTTCCGCATTATGCCTTATGCCGTCAGTTTTGTATGGACTTGTTTTCCTATAATGATAGCATACATGTTGAAGTAAAATTGATACATTTGCATTAATTTTTCATTATTGTTAAGCTCTGCTTGGCTGCCAAAGCGTATGCTGATATCTTGAGCGCACTCTGGCTTAACAGTAATTAAGGAGTTTTGTTTAATTTTGTTTAACTTATATGAATAAAATATTGACTTTTCAAATATTCTCAAGTTTATATACAAGAAGATCATATTTCAAAGCCTTGAGCTTTGGAAAAGCACTTTACTAAGTTTTTGAGTAGTGTATTTGTTATAAATATGCCATATGTGTAAAGCAGCATAAAATTTGTAAGTAGAATTTTGGGGGATTTTTTAGTGTGCTTTATCTCTCACGTAGCGTGTAACCATGTGTATATCAAATACTAAACATGGTAATGCTTTCTTTCATATTACACTGTTAAATCAACCAATTATATATAAATATAAACGGTATTATTACGGCTGAAGCCGTGTTCCTGTGCCAATTCGCCGGCCCCTTAAGTCTAGCGCATCCTCGGTTAGCCCTCTCCTTTCCATGGCTTTTCTAATACCCTCGTTCCATGATCGTCTTGGCCGTCCTCTCTTCCTTCTACCTGGTGGAACCCATCTTCAGATTCTTTTAGGCCACCTTGATTCGTCCATACGCATAAGATGCCCGAACCATTTGTCCTTTTGGTACCACTCTATCCACAATAGTATCTTCCGCTTTCATCTTCCTTCTGACTTCTTCGTTTGCAATGTGTTTCAGTCTTGATATTCCAGCACTCCTCCTTAACTAGTTTATCTCTACAGTGTTCTCTTTTCTTTTGTATTCGGCATTCAGTGTCCATATCTCGGCGCCATAATATAGAACTGATTCCAGTAATGACTTTCCCATGTGCTTCTTTGTTCCGGCTGATATATGCTTATCCCACCATACCGAATTTAGTGATCCACTATTTTCTTGCTTTGTTCTATCCTGTTCTTAATTCCTGTTGTATCATATCAATTTCGTGTTATTATAGTGCCAAGATATTTAAACTGGTTGACTTGTTTGATGTTAATGTCGTCTTGAAGGAGGAGTGTGAATGTGGCTTTAGAATTTACCACCAGGCATTCTAATTTACCGAAGTTGATTTTTAGTCCCCACTCTTCATATGCCGTATGTAATCTTTGCAACATGAACTCAAGGTCGTATGAGTCTATCAACTAAGTCAAAAGTTATTGTAATCCCTCCCCAACAGTTAAAGTTCTGCGAATGGTTTTGAAACACTTCCAGCATGTCTAATGTTGATAATGCCCCACGATTAAGTTTTACGGACGACGCATAGTGTCATAGGATACGATTTGTTAATTCCCCGAACATCATCATGAATTTATTCAGTCCTTTACATCTTAAAAACTACGTGTAGGTTTCTTAGCTTCCAGAACGTCTTCATGCGGTATATTCAAAGTCTTCTGCATCCTGAAAAGATGGGTCAGTGGAAGCAAAATAGTTAGGTTCTACATTTTATAAGATATTAATCTGCCAAAAGCGATCGGCAAATTTTAAATGAATTGCCTTTAGAGGGATAAAATCCAGTGTGCTTCTAAAATCCGACACTTGTCGATTGTTCTGTTTTCACCCCACGGTAAAACAGCGAAAGAAAAATCACACATGATGGACACCCATCGAAAAACCCAAGCTGCCCCTGCAGCACTCGACTTATTTACGGCCCCCCGTAGATGGAATTTGGGAAGAACGGAGTTATCGGAGATGTAAAATTGATTGAAGAACTCAACGTAACGGGAACCTGGATTCCCCAAAAAGATTGCACCACATTACGAAATAAATCCAGAATAAAATTGACACGTGCGTCTTCCGAGGATAAACATTTCCGAGAATTGTTTTTAAACGGCAAATCTAGCCTACAAAGGGCAACTTCAAGGCTTTGCGGAATCGGCCCCTCATAACTCAATCTTAAAAGAAAAACAACGAAAACTGTAATCGACGTAAGAAGATGGCAATTAAAATAACGTTTTTAATTCCCATGAAGCGGCAATTAGAACATGACTAGTTCGGAGCGGCACAATCAAATGAACATAACAACCTGTCAGTGCAAGTAAAATAGTTGTATTCTACATTTTATAAGATTTCCTAATTCTCAGAACATCTTCATGCGTTTATTCAAAGTCTTCTGCATCCTGAAAAGATGGGTGTTTGGGCACTAGTCAGTGCAAGCAAAATAGTTGTGTTCTATATTTTATAAGATTTCTTAATTCCCAGAGCATCTTCTTGGGTTTATTCAAAGTCCTTTGTATTCCGAAAAGATGGGTGTTTGGGCACCAGTGAGTGCAAGCAGAATAATTGGGTTTTATATTTTTAAAGATTCCGTAATTCTCAGAACATTTTCATGCGAATATTAAAAGTCCTTTGCATCCTGAAAAGATGGGTGTTTGGGCACCAGTCAGTGCAAACGGAATAATTGAGTTCTTGATTTTTAAAGATTCCTTAATTCCCAGAACATTTTCATGCGGATATTAAAAGTCCTTTGCATCCTGAAAAGATGGGTGTTTGGGCACCAGTTCTTGATTTTTAAAGATTCCTTAATTCCCAGAACATATTCATGCGGTTATTAAAAGTCCTTTGCATCCTGAAAAGACGGGGGTTTGGGCACCAGTCACTGTAAACGGAATAATTGGGTTCTATATTTTTGAAGATTTGTTAATACCCAAAACATATTCATGCGAATATTAAAAGTCCCTTGCATCCTGCAAAGATGGGTATTTGGACACTAGTCAGTGCAAGCAGAATAATTGGGTTCTATATTTTTGAAGATTTCCTGATACTCAAAACATCTTCATGTGATTAGTATGGTCCTTTGCATTCTGAAGCGATGGGTGCTTGGACACCAGTCAGTGCAGACGGAATAATTGGGTTCTAGTATATGTTTGATTTTTAATAGCCAGAACATTTTTATGTGGTTATTAAAAGTCCTTTGCATCCTGAAAAGATGGGTGGTTGGGCACCAGTCACTGTAAACGGAATAACTGTGTTCTATAATTTTGAAGATTTGTTAATACCCAGAACGTTTTCATGCGGATATTAAAAATCCTTTGCATCCTGAAAGATGGGTGTTTGGACACCAGTCAGTGCAAATAGAATAATTGGGTTCTATAATTTTGAAGATTTGTTGATACCCAGAACATTTCCATGCGGATATTAAAAGTCCTTTGTATCCTGAAAAGATGGGTGTTTGGACACCAGTCAGTGTAAACAGAATAATTGGGTTCTATCTTTCTGAAGATTTCTTAGTTATGCTTCTTCTTCTTAATTTCCAGAATATCCTCATGCGTTTATTCAAAGTCCGTTACATTTTGAAAATGTAAATGCTTGGACACAAATCAGTGCAAATAAAATAAGTGCCACTACATTTTTGAAGATTTATTATTTATTAGTCTACGTGCACGTCATCAATTACTTGTTATTTAGTATTAATATTGCTAATACTAAAAAACTAAGAAATGCAGTTTTTTTTTTGTTAAATTACGGAGTAAAATCATGTTTATTCCTAAGGTCGTGTAACGTAGTTGTAACAGTTATGATTTTTATTTTCAATATTTCATAGTTTCTGTGTAAAATTCGAAACCACATGAAAACTAGGGATTTTGTTTCCTTCGCGTTCGCGCCTTGTTTTTGTATGTTCACATGTCGCTGTGAAAAGGAATTCGTATTTTGCGTATTATGTGACATACAGTTTAAGATTTTTGGTCGGATACTTTCATTTCTCGCTGTATAAACGTAGTAAGGTGTGACGTCACCAAATAACTGATGACGTGCACGCAGACTAAGGGTAACTTGAGTTTATGTATTGATACTGTACACATTTACCGTGTATTTGATTTGACAATGACGTGTCAGCATGTTTAAATACATTTCAAGCAGATATATCTAATACAAATTTGTTAAAATTATTATTGTTAATGTTATATTTACTTTATTAACACAAGACTTTTAATTGTCAAAGCTATTGCATGGGATTATTTTAATTCAAACTAGTTAGAATGTTTACAACGGTTCTTTTTAATACAAAAGACTAAAATTTCTTGTGCAAAGAGAACAAGAATGGAACGACAACTAGTGGACCACCTGTGCCCTCTTACTAATTACCTTTGCTAATTAAAACACACTCGACGCACGGTCGTCTTTGTTATCACCGTGCTCCGGCGTCGGCATCATCAGCACATGTGTTCAAGTAGCTCCAGAGAATATTATCATTAACGCTGATATTGTTTTGATGTTGTCTCTAATCATACCGGCATTCATTACTGTTGTCTGGGGAATTTTTAATTGCAAGCTTTTTTTAATTTATATGGTTTTGTTTTTGCGATTGCGTTATTCTTTTGGGAGTGAAAACCGTTTGCCCGCCGTGAAAGAAATTAATTATTACAACGTAATTTTTGATTAAATATTTCAGCTTTATTTGTTTTTTACATTGAAACGTAAAGTTGAAAATAATTTAAACCGTCTGATTTTTCTCATTTTTAGCACGCAGTTTGCCTTAATTCTCATTAACAAAACAAAGTCAAAGTCAAAGTAAAGATTTTTTTGGTCTGAAAGACATAAAGGGAAATACATTTTCTTTTTATTTCTGTTGCAGAAGGTAATAAGAAATATCAAGGATTTTAAAATTATAATGGCCAAGTAATAGAAGTAGAATTGAAATTACAAGTAAACTTACGTTATTCAAAAAGTTTAGGTGTTCTACAAGAAGAAGCATTTAGAAAATGCATAAACAGAACAATATACTGGGCTTTTTACATAAAAATAAGACAAACATCAGATGCGTGAATATAACAGGATAACAATTTACAAAATATCATTAGAAAAATGCAAAAATACACATAGAGTTATCACCTAGGGCGAAAGGATCTATTTCGGTAACGAAACACTCTTTTATCAAGTCCTAGTTTACATCTCTTCACAGCTGATTTATTAATTATTCTAGAAACTCCATACAGGGTGTCCCAATTAAAAGAGTCCTCTGCAAATAACTTTGTACCCGACCAAAAGTGACGCGACAAGTCAAAAGTAGTTTGAAGGGACATCTTCTACCATATAAGTCATCTATCCCACTTGTTTTTACAATTCTGTCTATTATTTTTTTGAGAAATAGCAATTTGAAGTTTGGGGTGCATAAAAAGATGAAGTAGGATAGATGATTTACATAGTAAATAATGAACCCATTTTAAACTATTGTTGATCTGTAGGCTTCGGATAATTATGCACTAAAAGTATCAAAATATGCGTGCAAATATGCATCAAAAACATCCAAAATATGCAATTAAATATCCACTAAAAAGTCAACCAAACTAGGAAAAACAAACATTATAATGTTTGAAGTCAGCTACTCGGTGTAATCCATGTGCTAAAGAGGTCACATGTATCATGTTTGGATACAAAATCTGCAGTAGTCGTATTACTTTGTACATATATGGTGCAGCATCACTACAAATCACTTGCACTTTTTCATACAAAATTCCAAACGGCCACAATAAGCTTAGAGAGTCGTTGAAGAAAGCAGCAATTGTTGAATGATTCACTTTTAAAGTCATTAGATATGATTTGTTTTTTTCTTTGTTAACCCCTAATATATCAAACATAAAATTGGCTACTCATCTTATTTTGCATCGGTTGTTTCAGCCAAAGACACCCAAATACTGCGATCCTTTACTTTTTCTCTTAGTTTGTGTAATGATGCTGCATATAACTCGCAAACATAATTTTTTCTGAATGTCGATTCGTCTGGAATATTCTGTTTCGTGTATTTTTCCAAAAAATTTCAAAGAACTTCATTCTTTAATTTAGTCACAGGAATATTAGCGCAAATAAAAGCCTTACAAATTTTTTCATTAAATTCTGAACGTTTAGGTCCAGGCCTTGATAAAGCAGATATTAACACTTGCCGTTGTTTATTTTCCCTTTTTAGATTTCTATTACTTTCGTGTTTTCTGGTTTGGAGATGCAGCGTAACTTGGAACTATAGTCCCTCACAGACAGGTTTAAAATAGCACTTATTCACTTTGTTTCTTTCGGCATCTTGAAGATGTTAACACCCTATTGGAACTAGTAGACAACTGATTGCTGATGAAATGATGAATTGTTAAACTTTCAACTTTCATAGGTTTTCCCGTTAACGCAACAGGTACTTACTAGTATTCCGGTTTTTCGAAGCTTAACAACTAAGAAAGTACCTGACTATTCAGAACACAAAATGAATGAGGTTAGAAGATTATTTAAAATTTCTGGAAATTCCCAGACTGCTTGACGAAGTGAATCTGTACTTGATAACAAAAAATTATATAAATATGCAATTTAAACAGACAAATGCTGCAAATTATACATTAATGTTCAGAACAATTAAAATATGCATTTATTACCAAAAATGTCTAAAATATGCATTTGTATATGCAAATATGCAAATGCATAATTGTCCTAAGCCTATTGATCTGCCTCGTCGAGTTTTTCAAATTTAAACAGTTACGCAGCTACTCAGGGCAGATTGTTTTGATTGGGACATCATGTATAAACAAACTGTTATTTAGCCGTCTATTTATTCTGCAATGGTTTGCAGCTATTCATTACAAGAACCTATTTGCGTATCTTTATTCGTATATTCGTTAGTATTTGTATATATCAGATCGTGCAGTGTAGTACAAATAAGAAAATTTGGTTTATACTGCACGGTTGTATTGCTGGAACGGAATCTGAGCCATACTATTTAAAAACTAACATTTACGTGATTTCTTAGCAGATATGCGACATACTACATTATTCATTTCATAATCGTTAATTTACTTTGCCCCATAGAAAGCCCTGGACGCAAGCAGCACATAAGTTACATTTCGGCAAAGCTTATTTATTGCTTATTAATATGATGATAGTTAGGGAAAAATTAATAGTAACGATATTTCCTTCATTTAGAAAAGCTTCGCTCGCAGTGGAATGACCTTATTTTTATGCTACTTAACCTAATAAATAAATGTTAGCTGTTAACTAGGTTATTCTGAATTTAAACTTGTTTTAATACCTTGCCATATAATAAATATATATATGTGTTTGACAAACTGATAAATCAGATGCGATATTTTTTAAGAGGCTATCGCTTAAAGCGTGACGCATAGCTTACTGGTTTAGAAAGCTGACAAGTAAGTTAACACAAAATGTTTGAAAATGTTAACAATGTAATTTAAATAGTGTTATATTGTGCATTATCTTCTTCGAGTGCTGTATCTCTTATGAGACGTAGCGATCTTCTCTCACAGGGTAAATAATGCACCCCTTGTGCATTATAAAAACTAGTTAATACCCTTTTTTTCTGGGAGTTTATTTATATAAGAAGTGTTCAAATGTAACTATGAATTTATTTCTAAAAAATGGAATTAAAATATTATACCGATGAAAACATATTAATTGATTTGCGCCACCTACCCAAAAGGTTTCTGAAACCTTCCTGGAAGAAGTCTTTGGGTTGCATGCGAATCTACTCTTGAACAGCTTCAACGGTATTATTTGACTGAAATATTTTCCTGGCTAAAAATTTTTTTAGTGTGCCAAACAATTAAAATAGGAGGGAGCTAAAACAGGACTGCATGCTGCATGCGGGAGAAGTCCCACTGAAGTTTGTTTATGGTTTCAATTGTTCTTGCAGCGGTATGAGGGTGAGCATTGTCTTTAAGAAACTAATCCTAATTTTTTCTTCTCTTCCATTTGTTCGTGATCGTCTCTCTAACTTTATTGCACACAAGTATCGATTAATAGTTTGTATTAATTGTAAGAAGCTTTGTAAGAAAATCAAGAAAGGGCACTCCTTGAGAATGTCAAAAACATTTTGCCATTCGTTTACCTGCTGAAAATGCAGTTTCTGTTCTGACCCCACTGCATTTTTCAGTTGTCACAATTGAGTCCAAAGGTTTATTTTCTGTTCTCTCATATCGCTGCAGTAATGAGGAAGTGATTTGCAAACGAGTCAAGGTGTGTTCTTCGGTCAACAAGCGCCGAATTACCCTAGCACTGAATTTATAATAACAGCAGCTTGTATTTTATGATGTCTTCAACACTTCTAACACTAATTTGTAAATTTTAAGAAATAGACTGCTCATCTATTTTTATATTCAAGATTAACTAAAGTCGTAGCTCGTCTTACCTGAAGCTCTTCTTCTAAACTAGTTCTTCAAACACCCGATTTTCTGGAAGACATTGGTTGCCCAGTTGAGCTCGCAGCTTGTAAGAATTTCAGTCGATAGTATGCTATCGTTCGAAAAAAATTATTATGGACATTTCACGATAACGAACAGTACTTTCCGACCTCCAAACTGTAACTGTCAAAATAATATTATATCGAAACAATTGCCATGGATATGTTAACAAGAGTGATGGCCAACCTTTTATTATTTTAATTTTTGGAATTGCCTTCAGATGGATTTTTGATTTCAACGTTTTTGTTTAAAACAGTTTTTGTAGGTGGAATATACGCCAACTGCTGAAACTAAAAACTTGCACTGTTTCTTACTCATACAGCTCAAACAATGAATGATTTGGTTGTCTGTTTTTAAAAACAGAGATGCACATAGTATTAAAATAGAGAATTGTTGTGATAAATAACTGGTAACAGAGAAATAAATAGAAATAGCTGCAAAACACAAAGACCATGCAATCAAGTAGAAGCAAGAATAATCTAAATTCTTGTATTCTGTAGCTGAACATATGAATGTTATGTGTAAATAAACGTACGCAACTGGTGTAAAGCTGTCGTAGTAATATACCGAATGCAAACAATTTTGCTTTAAACAATTAATTATTTCTTGGGGATTGTATTTTTTACATATTTGGATATCTTTTATATATTATGAGATAGAACTGGAATAGTTTTTAGGGCTTAAGGTCATGGTTCGCTGTGCAGTCTCTTATAAGTAATAATAATTAATTTTTTACAAACGCGTAAAAATATGTTACTTAATTAGTTCTATTATAGTTTGATAAAGCATGTGTTAATTCCCACGATGGTATTTTTATAGCACTCACATTCCTGTACTATTTAATGTATTTGTTTAAAGATGCAATTTTCACAGTAATAACTTCGTTTACATAAACATGTTTGTGGCAGAAAAATAAAAGCTCTTGCATCATTTTAATGTTTTAACAAATAATATTCTAATAGAGATCTATACAAAGATATTTTTAAAATTTCTATGGGTAATAGAAAGATTATGTAGTTTTTCCAAACTATAGAATGAAATTGATTGCAATGATACAGGCGATTGGGATCAAATCAGTATTTTTAATTTTTCCTTTAGGTCATCCGTGAGCCGATAACGAGTTGCAATCGCAAAATTTAATCCAAGACTAACCGAGAAAATTCGAATTTACGAGATTGGATAGCGAGAGGCAGCGTATGTTAACCCTTCTAATCGCTTTATATGGGAAATTAAAATGTAATTATAAAATATGAGCTCGAGATCATCTGCCATAACAGTTACGGTCGCGTTCATGAAATTAAGCTGGTGGCGATTACGGAGCTGTTCTTTCACGACTTGAATTTGCATTTGGCTTGGCTTAATCAGCTTTTAGAGCGCTCCTATGGCAGCCTTTGCGACCCTCCGGCCGGCAACTTCTCTCTTACTTAGTGACATTACCATAATCCCCTTCCTCCCATTGGGGAACATTTAAATGGAAATGCTCGCTATGCACTCGCTATGCAGTTATTATAACACTAATAATCAAGGTAGTTTAACGCCATTTAATTGCTCAGTTAGTCCCCCGCGAATGTGTGTTGCTGAATATTGCTGTTGATCTAATGAAATCTGTAAATCCATATGGACTCGTAAGGTTTTTCAATCACATGCTTTCTTTTAGCTCGCTGCTATTTAACAAATATATCTTCTAAGTTCGGGAAGTTGTGTTCCTGCTGCTAAGGGGTAATATACAGTGGTGTAAAAAGTTCCCGCATCAGGTTAAAAATGGGGGAAAAGTGAAATTCAGACGCACTTCGTTCAAAAATGTTTCAGCATTTCATCATCTGTATCAAAAAGATACTTGTTATAATCTGAAGCAAACCCAGAAGAAAGTTTGGCTCATAGAGAAAACAGTTATTTGTAAGAAATTCGAAGTAGAAAGAATAAAGGTAGAAATGCTATAAGGACAATAAATTCAGTATTGTGGAATAGAAATCTCAAAAACTACAAAGAAACAAATATATTGCTGTGATACCTATTTTATTTTGGGCCCACATTGGAAGTATCAAAATTTAATGCTGTGTTCACCCCAGTAAATAAATATGAATACTTTTAAATAAATAAATTTGTTATGGCGACTTTATAATATTCTCCTTACTATAGATAATTTGTTTCACTTTAATAAAATTACCTTTACAATTACTCATCTAAATTGTTGAACCAACAAATAGGGCGATTTTGACAACAATAATTTCTCTCTTACATTTCAGGGAAATGCAGTAATTTAAACTTAGTGCCGTGTTACCTTGAAAACCATAACCACAATGTAGGAAATAAAAAGTGGAAACATGAATTATAAATAGAATAATTGGTATACTTGAAATTAAATAAAATCTTGCCAAGTTACCTGTGCTTCCTTTTTTGAATTTAAGCAATCTAACAATCAATTAACAAAGACAAAAATAAATTATCAGTTTAATTGAAACCCAACATTCGTTTGAATCTTGTCACTGGAGATCTTGTTTAAATTTATCCTGCCGTAAGAATGCCGTAAACGAACCTGTTTCTCCTTCAACAAAGGTTGAACGCAGACTTGTAGCTTGATCGTAGAATTCCTTGAGAAATTGGTGATCTCACCGACGTATAAGTTCTCGCAGGTAAGTAGCAACTTAGGTATTTTATTTAACACTGTTCGTAGATGTGAAAGTTCAAATAAAAATTGTTTCATTCAGAATACACAGCACTATTGAAACATAACCTCTTACTGGTTTGCACTCGGATTGAAAATGTTGTTTCCTCAGTTGAGGCTTTCAGTTAAACTTGTTAATAATAATAATAATGAGCGACGTTTAAATATAAGTTGAGTTGATATAATATTTTAAGTAGTATTACATCTTTCTTTCGAATTTAGATTTTTTGGGGTTATGCAGCTTGCCGCAAATTCCAAACGT
>JABXWE010010546.1:0-35877 GCA_014611495.1 Limonius californicus | reverse complement strand
GGGTAAGTCTGTTCGTTACGAGGCAAGGTTTTAGGATAGCACTTGAACAACCGTTTTGAGGAAAATAACTCTACTGTTGAATAAAGATGATATGAACAGTTTCCAGTATGGGAAAGTCCAGGGAGGCAGTCGCGTCCACTTATTTAAGTTCATATCGGTCATTGAGTGCTTATTCAGTGAGAAATTTTCAGTTCGAGTTTTTAAGATAGTAACGATAAAAGTATACAAAAATTGAGTTTTGTTGGAATACCTTGATTCTTTTTTTGGGAGGTTGATCTTTTTTGGTATTGTTTTGAAACATGCGACACCCACAGTGCAGAAAGAAAAGATGACATCTTGACCGTTCCTGTAGTTTAAGTTATCGCTCGAATTTCAAATGTACTTATAGAGCCGCTATGCCTTAGACTTCGAAAATATACATTGATTTATATGAGATTCGAAAACAAATACTTGCATAATTACAATTGCTTTAGAAATTACGTATTGTAAGGTCATGCAACATTTTTTAATATCTACATATTATGAATTGGAACATAAAAACATAAAAATAAGGGTTGTAATGAAATTCATTAACATACAATACTGTAGCAAATGATCATTTTTTCAGACGTTTAAAATATTTTCTCACACAATATTTTTGCAGTTAGTTTAAATTAATCTTTCTAAACAAATGAGGAGTAGTTTATTAACAGCGGTAAACGCAAATTATGTAGGTAAACATAAACAAATAGTACTTAAAGAACTTGTGTTAGAAATAAATAAATAACCTATTTTTAAATCTAGTTCTAATAGTTTAAATAAAACCTATCTACTCAAAATTATTTAGTATGCATAAAATTAAGAACTATAAAACAAAGTATAATCAGTTTTACGGGACAGACACCGCTAGAGCAAAGGAAGGGAAGGAACGGATGGAAAGCGGGGGAAAGCGTTGAAAGAATGAAGTGGAAAGGAAAGCAAAGAAGAATAGAAGAGGGGGAGGAATACTGGGAGGAGTTGGAGGAGTTGGAGGAAATGGGGGAGAGGAAGAAGAAGAGGAAATGGAGAAAGGGAAGGAGAAAGGGGAGGAAGGACAAGGAAATAGAGGAAGAAACAACGAATGCGACAATTGAAACAAGGGGGTGAGGGGGAAAAGGGAGAAAAGAAGCGAACAGAAGAAAATGGCGGAAGGAAAGAAAAAATGGGGTAAAAAAGATTTTTGGAGACGGATTTTCTTTGGCCTGGGAGACGTCTTCGATCGCCATTCCACGCTTCGTCTCTTGCTTTGTGGATCGTACTGGAAGCACCACGACTGGTCACCAGTAACAATTGAATCCAGAAAATTTGGGTCACTGTTGGCTGTTGCAATGAAGTCGCGGGAGGTGTCCACTCGATGCGCTTTTTGCTCAGCGGGCAAATTGTGCGGGACAAATTTGGCACAGACCTTCCTTTTCTTAAAATCCTTTTCCAAAATGGTTCTAATGGTTTCACGGTTAATACTCAGCTCCTGCTTCATCATTCGCAGTGTCAGTCGTCGAACAGCGACCACAAGTTGTCGGACTTTTTCGATCGTTACGAGGTTTCTCGTTGTAATCGGATGGTCCGGCTTCTGATCATCGTAAAGGTCCTGCCGACCTTCACGAAATCTGGCAAACCACTCGAAAACGCGAGTACGGGATATGGCCTCATCGCCGTACACAATTTTCAATATCTAGAATGTTTTCCCCAATTTGAAATAAAACTTAATGTTCGCTCTCTGCTCCATGTTTGACTTGTGTTACATGTGACAGCTGCACTAACTTGTTCATTCGCATGCACAGCCTACCACGCAAGTTCTGACAGGATGCCGTTTTAGCTATGTGTAGACAAAAGTTCCAGCTACAATTTGTATATGATTCGGAAACAGTCAGTTTCTTATAGCGTCCACAGTAGTGCCAATCCCGTTTCATGTGTCCGACCTCGTATATATATATATATATATATATATATACATATATACATAAACTTATCTTTCATATTACACGTAATTAGCCGGCCGTTTTTAGAGCCGCCTCAGCAACAGCCGTAACGTTGGTAATTTTATATCCTTGAAAATTCCAATTTCTAGTTTTGCACAGGCGGCTGTACTGGGTCGGTGCCCCGATATGTTGTACCGACACATGTTCCAGGCGTACTTGCAAAACCTGACCGTCCTCGTTGCCATAGCCACCGAGTGGTAAGGAACTGACCGCGACCCTGAAAAAATTGGGTTTTGAGGATATGTCTGTCCGAAAGGTTTCGGGTAGGCGTCCTATTTATACGGTTTTATAGAACGCAGAAGGACCTACGTAGCACCTCCAAGCACAGCTCACCAGGTGACGTGGTCCGAAGTTACAGCCATTTATAGAAAATAATTTCATGCCTTCTGGCGGCGGACCGCGTAACGCGATCAGAACTGTTCTCCACAACCAAGTAGCAATCGCAATGCTTTTTCCAACGGCGCAAGCCGCATTTACACTTTGGGAAATAAAAGTCTCGGAATATTTCCGATTTTTGCAAAATAACAGGCAAAAATTGAGTAGGCTTTTCGAAACGGAAAGGGCCACCAGCGGAAAACGGAACGAGATATTCGGATGAGGCTCTCGCAGGCGGGCCTAAAGGACGTGGCGGTTCGTTGCTCTGTCTTAAAATGGACCCACGAACTGTGAGCGCTGCCATTTTTCCACCCCGGCGTTTCGACGTTTTCCACATGAAGACGGTAATTTTAAACATTTATTACCGAAATTCTATGGCAACTCCCGAAAGGGTCCCTAAATACGGTCAATTTAGACACTTTTTTGGCAAGCTCGGGGTGAGGCTAAAAATTGTCAGCGACCCTATTTCCCTGTGGAAGTCGTTACCCACAGCGATTTCCTACCCGGCAAAACAAATTCGTTCGATCGGTCCAGGTACGGCCGAGTTATTAGCCGTCAAAGTCGACGAGTGCTCCCGCCCGTTTCCACGGTGGCTGCTTTCGCCAGGGTCGTAGTCGGACACGGCTTCCAACAGCACCCGGGTGAAAAGGAAAAAAAAAGTTTTTTTAGCGCTCTCGCCGAGAACTGCCATTCATCTGGATCGGTTCTTGCAAGTTTATAAAAAGCAAAAAAGATGTTAGAAAATTTGGATTTTTTACGATTTTACGGTTCTTTTCCGTTTCTGCAGTGAAATTGCAACATGCCGAACTCGAAAAACCGGTAAAAATTTCAAATGGGCACGGGTTCAATTTAGTATATAAACAATGGATCAATGATATAGAAGGTTTCCACGTAGCCTCCTTAGTTTTTTTTAAATATAGTTGATGGAAATGGCGATGTTATTTTAAAGGGCTATCTCTATTTAATACTTGCATGTCATAACAAGGAGGAATACAAAAAGAACTACTTTTGGCGTAAATTGTAGGAAAGTTCAAATAGGTACTTATAATACAAACAAAGTTCTTTTCAATAATTTTAATTACTTATTTACTAACCCACACAGTTTAAGCGTATTACTTCCTGCTGCTAGTGATTTCAATTTAAAAAAAACATAATATACACCGAGGTAGACTAATTGATGAGACAAAATAATATTAAAAAACTAGCAATATGTTAATTATTGGAGAAGACATAGGTATTGAACTTTTGTATAGTTTTTTGCCCCACTGTGTAGAATGCAAGGCAGTTATTATTATTTATTATAATGAAGTCTTGTTTTACTCCCAGTTTTAATGAAAGTTTACGGAATGTATGTCCAATTTAAACAGCACAAATTGAGAAAGAAAAAGCAATATAATTTAATAATATTTTTTCCCAATTTTTAAAAACAGCATTTTTCATTCAACACAAGAAATTGATATCGCAATAATTTGGGTATGCAAATCAACTATTCTATATTTCTGAAAACTTACCATTACAGGATGCTTACCAGAATGTGGTCGGAAAAATACAACACACATATAAACATTTTCGTATCAAACCATTTATCTTACTCAAAATTTAGAAAATATTAATCTTAATTGCATATAAAATGTAAGTATATACTTTTCAAAAATTATTGTAAGAATATCTCTTTGTAGAACAACTTTTTCTTTTTAATATCCATATGCAAATAGTTGTTCTAACTGTGGTATTATATGCTCTGCTTAACGGTATCATTAAACAAAGTGTATTTAATTTAATAATTCGCAGTTAAAATATATTTTATTATTGAAAATTCTCAAGATAAAACTGCATAAAATGATTTTGAAAGTAATAAAGGATAGTGACCATGAGAAAGCAATTTTAATGTCATTTGATTAAGAAAGTTTAATTTCTTGCAAAAAAAAAACAAAAACTGTTACTGCTCCGTACATGGTACTTTCAAGTATCGATCTTGCCGTTTAATTCATAAAATGATTTACTTATTACCTTGGTTTTTATTCATAACGTTAATATTTGTAAACTCATCTGGTTTAGAGTAAAAGTACAGTTCCTTACGCTTGGTAATAATGTTCAATACCGAGCCTGAATTTGTTTTGACTAGCTTTTTGTAGCTTTTCTTAAATCTACAGCTATGCTATTCTACTGTTTGCTACCAGCAGTTTTATGTTTTTTCTTTTTGAAAATAGAAACTGAAATGTGTAATAATGTAATATTGTGATCTTATCTACAAAAAATGACGGCATATGAGCAGTAAACGAATTTTAAGACAGTTAAAATATCATAAATTATGAGAATTAAAGCATTATGGCAGTGATGTATCTAAGATTCTGTCGGTTTTTGTTGTTTTAATGTTTGCACTTCCTACCGAAACCAAATTAACAAAAACATTTTAGAATGAGGTGTTTAATCGAGTAATGTAAAAATGGTTTTTACAGTTTGATTAGTTGATGGAACGCAATTGTTTGCAGAGAAAATTGCTTAACATATTGTGTACAATGTCTGAAATGTAAAAGCTTTCTTTGTTTTACACTATTGAGAAGTATTTGATTTTTACAATACCCATTAAGTGCTGGAGTAGCTCAGTGGTTAGACATCCAGGCTTTGGATGTAATAGTCCGAGCGCTTTATGGTTCGAGTAACTTCAGGGGTTGGAAATTTTTCTAATTCCCTGGGTGGTCGGTACTGGGTCCCGGTCTCCATTTGTCATTGGGGATCAAATTAATGCATTCCTCGTATTACGGTCGCATTAGAGGAGTAACATGTCCATAAACAAAAACATCCACACACCAGGCAAGTCAAGCACGGTTTCGCACCAACATGGTAACCCGCAGAGTCGGGCCCTGTTGTATATTGCACAAACTAGCTTAGCTTTGCCTTGACACTGCGCAAGCGGTACAAACGAGGATCACGATTATGATGACAATATCCATTCAAATAAAAAAACATTTTTTTTGTAAAATTTAAAGTTAAAATAGCTAAACTGTTCTAAACAAATGTTACATCACTGATGGGTATTGCATTTTTTTACAATTTTCATGTTGTAGATATCGTTTGCTATTACCAAGTAACATTAAAAAATATTGTTTATTGTTAAATATGTAGAAGAATTGCTAAAATAGTGTAAACATATTTCAATGAGAGAGCTTAAAGCGCAAATTCGGATATTATTGACGTGTATTTTATTTGTTTTTCCAATATTCATGTTGTTTATATCGCACCAACTTCCGAAATGCTATTAAAAAAAATGGTTTGTGTGAAAATTAAAGACAGATAATTTTTAAATGATATTAAAAAAATTATTTTGTGTAAAATCTATAGATGACATTATTAAAATATACTAACAAATCTCTATGGTAATGGTTTAAAAATCAGAGGATTGGCTACGCCACTATCTTAGTGTAGCAAAGGAATCTTCATTTTAGATGTCGGTGGAATTAATTTTGAAGTCTTGTATCTATTAACCGCGTGGGGAAAAAACGACGGCAGTGATTTAGTTCATTGATTTATTACGTTAAAAATTGATTGTTTTAGCGGTAAAATTCGATTTGCTTCGTGTATAACGAGGCATTGTCAATGAAATTTTAAGTAAATAAAACAATAAAAACGCCAGTTCACGGTTGACCATGATTGGTAATGAACTTGTGGATATTCCAGGCGGAACGCGTCTCAAAAACTCTTTAATTAGAGAATGTTTTGTTAGAACTTAACGCTTTACTGACCCTCCATTGCGTTCCGTTTAAAACTTTAAATGCCACATTCACTTCTTATTAGTTACGTGTCAAGCTTATGATTAGGCTGTTGACGACACTTTGGTTTCCATCATATACAAGTATATTTTTTTAGAATCATACAGACTATACGTAATTTTCGAAATAGGTTTGATGAAACTTTGAAAAAAGTAGTAAGTTTCAAAAACAGTAAAACACTGTGCTTAGCATACCTTGACAATTCTGTGCGACCTTGATAGTGTTTGATTAGTATTACGAAACTTTAATTTTAAAAAGTATTTCAAGCAGGAAGAAACGCGTTTTTAAATTTACCGATTTTGTAACAGTATCGAGCTTATTTGTGTAGATACAACGTAATTTGGTGACACATTTTAATTGCTTTATTCCGGCTTCTTTCGCTAAAACAGTTTAACAGTTTAATTTCAATTACTGCTCAAGGTGTTCCTGAAATCGATATATTGCATGCTTGTTAACACTTTTGGAGCAAATGCCAGAAAAACCCAAAACTGGGCAGAATCGACCTTGCAATGCCGAAACAGAAAGTAGGCAAATTAACGTTTCGAATGTTATAACGTATTATTTATTATTTCTGTGGAGGTGCGAAGTTATTTTATAGAAAGTAGAAGTAATCTATTAACTTTTATTTGTAATCGTAAAAGTAGGTGAAAATAAATTACAAACCTGAAAATTTTAGTAGGCGTAATTGAAGCCAACAGTTACGAATGTCGTGGGAAGATTAAAGAAAAATTGTTTCCAAGTGTTTTTGCAGTATTGCATAATCTGCTCCTAATATCGCAATAAGAAAATGAATAATAAATTATATATTTTTGATAGATCTAGAGGGTATACAATTTTATGTAACATGTGTAAAGTTAAACCATTTATTTAATATAATATATAAACACTCATCATAAATATTCTAAACAGGCATTCTAGGAACAGGCTTATGTGCACATTAATTTCATTTTTATATAATTTTCTAAATGTTTTAAAAATAATAAATTTATAGCAGTAAAATGGGCTTCCTCAAACTGCACAAGCAATAGATTACCTTTCATAATTTTAAAAGTGTTCAACTTTATAGTGCTACAATTTTAATCTTTATGAGTATAATAAAATATCATTATTAAATGCGACTGGCAACCTAGTTTGGAATAACAAGAATGATTTTTCTTTTGATTAAAAAGGAATTAGCTTTTAAAAATGCAATGTAGTCAAGAGATGAGAACAGGGTGGTTACAGAAATCGAAGTAGTGTCTTAACTTGATTCCCAGGGTGATTCATATGCGATAAAACCACGTATAGCTGAGGTTATTTAAAACAATTACCCAGTAATCTCAATTCGGCATCGTTACGGAGATATGGGGCTTCAAAGCTTTTTACATCTGTTCACTATAATGTAAATAACTTTTTTGTTTCTTGTCCATATTTGACAAATTTTATTGTTTTGGGAAGCTAACAAGCCATGTAGAAAAATGTAAATTGAACGTGAAAAGTGGACGAAATGTGACCCAGAATCAGGTATATAAATTTGTAAATATATGTGTATGTATATAAACTAACATTCCTATTCGAAACCCTGTTAAATAACTCTTTTAAAAATTAAACTATCAAAAAAATGTTATAGCCGACCTTAAATATGGTTGCGCTTTTGCATTTCATTTATGCAGTTCCTGGGTAATCTGTCAATAAATATTGGGCAGTTACCTCACCAGGGGTCTATCAGCCCCTTACTTCTGGATTGAGATTTGAATTTGATATGGAAGCTCGTCTGCATATCTTCTGGTGGCTACAACGGGATTATGTCCAGCCAGACACTCTGTGATTAACAGAGTGTCGCAGAAAGACATTCCCCCTCAGCCCCACATGCGAAGGGGAGAGGATAATTAGTGACCTTTCCCCTACGTAAAAATCAGCCGATGCCCTCCTGATATTGACATAACATTCATAGTAATAATAATTCAAACTAGGCACCTTTACGAGACTACGTCTGTCAGCTGACTACCTCCCCAAATAATTACTAGGTGATTAATAATGAAGGGCGCCACACTCATTATCTATTTATATAGCTACTTGTATTAACTATGCTACTGTTTCCAACAACTACTTACATAGACGCACCAACCTTGTATAATAACAATAATGAGACCGAGCGCTTATAAACCACATATAATAAGAAGTAGATAAGGCCTGTATGACACGGGACAGAATTTTGTACAAAAGGTTCTTCAGAATTTTGTTCAAAGTGTTTTTACAAAATTCTGTGTCGTGTCATACAGCAAAATTTTGTTCAAAATTTTGTACAAAATTCTGTAGATTTTATGTTCGAAAACCTACAGAATTGTGTACAGAGTCGGTGTCGCATCGATGCGCAAACGAGCATTTTTTAGTGTTCATTAACAATCACAGAGTGCAGAAAAGGATACGTTTACCACGTCTTTACCCTGTCTGCTGACACTACACACTCTTATTTCGCTCGCGTTCTTTATTGCGGCAGCTTGTTTGCTTTGGCGTGCGTTCATGTAAAATAAGTACATAAAAGCGCTGCGAACGTATACATTAACCTAATATTATAAAATCTTTTTAGAATTCTACTTTATCGTCAGTCACATGACTATTTTGACAGTTTTCTCACATATGTCATCGCAATTTGCACCTATTTGCACATGCTCACAGACAGAATTTCGTACAAAATTCTATTCCGTGTAATACGTGTTTTGCAGAATTTTGTACAAAATTATGTTCAAAATTTTGTTCAAAATTCTGTGCCGTGTCATATAGGCTTAATACGTAACCATTTGGGTAAGCACATAAAATACTTCATGGGATATAAACTATGACCTCTCAAGCGACGCCACTGCTAATATTAATTAATGTTACCATTGCAGCCCATCTTAATATATAAACACATAAATAGTAACACTAACTTCGCACATTGCCTCAGTTGATAGGATAATCGCATCGCAATGAGGTAATTGGTTCGTAAACGCTTCTTCTTCTTGAGGGTGCCGTCTCCTTACTGGAGGTTGGCAATCATCACAGCTTTTGTTCTGAACTTAGTCATAATGCTTTGGTGATTATACTAGAGATAAGCATTAGGATCTTTAATGTAGTGGTTTCTCGTTGCCTTTTGCATTCTCATGTCATTGTCCACAACCATAGTAGATCATCCGCCTTCGAGGCCAGTTTCTTAACCCCAGGACAAAAGAGTGCCCGTCCATGAGCTAGCTCCTCCACCCTAAGCTGTTGGCCAGCAAATATAGATCACTTATGCCGGTAGCCTTTCGGTTGTTTGCGAAAGAAACATTACTTCTTCATTAGAAAGTTGCCTCTCAGGTTCCAGTGCTAGTTTTGGTCCGCCCCGGGTACTTTATTTCCCCGGTACCTATCATATTTGATAGGCTTTCCCTGATCTGCCACCTGGGGACGCACCCGATGGGGGATCTAGCAACCCCACACGGATCGCAAACGCTATTGATTAGTTATAAAAAATATGCAAGCATACGCCTAGCTACCAACAACACTGCCTCTTGTAAACTGCCGTTGGTAACCCTTCTTAACACTTTTCCACTCTTGCTTTTTTCTCACATTTCAAGAAACACTTGCCTGCTCGGCATCTTGTTCAAGCTAGTCATTCATGCAACATGCACCGTAAACTTATCTAAGTGAAATACGGTCGCCTCTGCCGGAGTATGACCACGCGGCCGATTGCACCGCATTTCACCGCGACTTCGACTGACAGCGCTTGTTCGTACTGCCCCATCGAGGTCTCTCGACAAAAGCTACCTATACATTTGCAAATATTAATTTGTTGAACCCACATTTAAGTAATATTCACAGACAAAAACCACTGCCTAACAGACTGTTGTTTAAAATGACATTTGCATGGTCGTTTAAAATAACTGGTAAATGCTGTTACAGTATCATCCAAGAAATTGCATTATCCAATTTTTCTGGTCGGTCTTATCCCTACATTCCCATTACTGGTCGAAGAGCGCTATAGCGGCTCGCCTTCTTAAGGGGAATGAACCTACGTTGATTTTCCTTCCCTTTCGTTCCAACCTTTATAATTCTCCCCGGCTGATATTGAGGGCCGATAGATGCTACGTATACTTCTGCAAATATTTATTTGTTGAGCGTACATTTAGGTAATATTCACAATAGATGAAAACTACTGCGTAACCAAGATGTTTTTTTGGAATACAAAATACTAGTTCAGTTCAGAAGCTGTAAAAAAAAACTTGAGTTAACACTCTCATTTTCAATATATATCCTAATTTACAAATCTTCAAATAACATTTTTTACTTCTGGGTTGGACACTGTATAATACTGCAGATTTAGGTTGGACTATTAGCTTTCCAAAACAAAGAAGTTTATCAAAATCGAACACGAAACAACAAAGTTATTTACATTTTGGTGTAGTAATGTATCAACCCTTTTGAAACCACCTACCCCCGTAAAGGCAGCAAATAAAAATTTACTAGGTCATTTAGGTGTTAAGGAACCGCAGTTATGCGTGGTTAAAGTTTTTCGCACATGTTTAGAATCGTGCTGTATATTGTACTATGGGATGTGGTGGTAGCGTAGTTGGTAGAGCACTCGCTTTCTGAGTAAAACCTCGATGCTGGCTTGGATTCGAAACTCAAGCATTACTATGCAGATTTATGAAAATATTGTCTGCAACCCACCACACACAATTTCCCAATCCGGCTTGCAGTCGTGTGATCTTAATGCTAAAAACCTTCTCTGGAGTTTCTGTCGCTCGGATTCGACGTTAAACTGTAGGTCCCCCGTGTTTCTACCTTAGCGTTAGGAGAAACGCGTGGCAGAGAAGAGGCCGATGCCCAGGAGTGGGACAGAAAGGCTGTCGATGATGATGATGATTATTGTATCATATTGGAACTACAAATTTAGGATGGGGTTCTATTTTCGATCCATGATGACAATAAAGGTCAAATCCTAGGTTAGCAATTAAAATAATTATTTAGTAGTACACAAATTCTCTCCACACATTGAATTACTGCATTTACTATTAACTGGAGAATTTAAATCTGTGTCACTGTTCTATTACTAATATTTTACGTAATTAAAAATTCTCTAGTGTGGGTTGCGATACGAGGATATTTAATTCCCGGACTGGCACAATACACAATCTAAGAAATTAGATAAATGTTTGATGTTTATTCAATGTACTTCAATATATATACTGTTCTCAAAGTTTTGAAAATAGTCGTCAAAGGCGTTCGAAGAAACTGTTTTCAATTCGGTCCTTAAATTTTTTGTAATATGTGTGTTCAGTTTTCTTTTGAGAATAGTTTTCACTTCAGGAAAGAGAAACAAATCTGCTGGTGTCAAGTCAGGTGAATAGGGTGGGTCATTTGTCTTAACTTCGCCGTGTTTCAGGAGAAATTACATCACGATCAGTGCAGAATGGGCAGGTGTATTAGCATGCAATAGAAATATCTTTTTCTCGTAATTGTGGTTCCACTCAAGAAATGCGCTGCAATCACTCTAACGTATAATACATTATGTACCGTTTGTCCTTCAATCACAAATTCTTTATGGATCACACCCTGTTTATCGAAAAAGATAATCAGCACAGTTTGATTCTGGACATGTCAACGAAGTTTTTGGGTCTTGATGATGATTTTCTAATTTACTGTATGCTGCCGTTTTATCTCAAGATAGTGTTGAAATAATTCAGTTAAGAAAAGTTTTATCGTTGCTACAAGTCTGAACTGGGTTTGCACACGAAGAAACTCTTCTCTGTTTTTACTTATCTATGCGATTGTGCGGAACGAACTTTGAACAAATCTTTATCTTTCCCAAATCTTTATGTACAATTTGAGGAATCATCTCCTTAGAGTTCAATGAATTTTCAATCAATGGGAGGTTGACATGGCAATTTTTAGCCACAATTTCACGAGCTCTTGCTACCGAATCAGTATTTCAAGGGATTTTGAACATCTTCACGTCCATCTTTGAAACTTTAACTCATACGAACACATTATTATGATTTATTATATAAATTATTTTAAACTGTAGTATATATAGATTTTATAAGATCGAAAAAACATACATTTCACTTCTGTATGTATTATACATACACTTACGGCTTGATTTTATGGCTGTTAACTGAATTTTATAAATTGCATAGAAGGCCTCACATTTTAATTTCAGCAATAAGTAAGAAATAATTTTCTTAGCAATTAAATAAAAATTCTGGTGGGTTCGATGAAATATATTGTTTCAAACATTTTCATATACGTTTTAGCCGTAATGAATTCTCTATACAATTTGGCGAATGCTCTTAATTTAACAAACGTTAGTTCGACTGGATTTCCAGTTTTGAAATAAACGAGGTTTAAATACTCAAAAAATGGTTTCATTTTCTTCTTCTTCTTCTTCTTCTTCTATTAGACTAATTAGTTTGTTTCATAACAAAGTGCCTATATTACGGAGGTGAATCAGTTGATGATGTTAGCCAGCTGTCTTTTCATTTTAACCGACCTAAATGAAAATTAAAAAATTCGTTTTTTGGAAAAATGCTACCATAAAACTGAATTTCGTTTTCGAATTATAAATAGTTTAAAAAAAAAGTGGTGCCTTTATTTATTTGTAGTTTCGATAATTCATTTTTATATTGGACATATACATATAGATAGCAGCGGAGTATACACATAGATATATTATAACCACAGTTTTTTTGTGTGGCCAAAACGTGGATTTTAGGATGGGTTACCATACCGTAAAAAAGCAAAATTTGTTGTCAATTGTATCTTAAATGCTTCTGAAAGCTGGTATTAGATGTAATGATATATTTTTATGCTGCTTAAAATTCAAAAAACGCATTAGTTTTTATAGTAAAATTTTTCCGTTAGAATCGATGAATGTTTTGATCAAATAGAATATTCCGCAGAAATATTGTACTACGCAATGTTAGGAATGCTGTGAGAAAAGAACCAGTTGATGAAGTATAATTTCTTTCCTATTAAGATATTAGAGTCTTAAAATGCGAATTGTTGTCTTAAACATGGATTCAATGCAAATTTGATTTTTTTAAACAAGTCCCTAAGAAATATGCATATTATCTTCGCAACATGATTTTAGCTCGATCGTATTTAAAAGAGATAACCGGGGAATAGCGGCGATTTTAAAATCTTAATGTTTAAAACATTGACACAAAATGGGCATCAATTATGGTTGTAAAATATATCCAACCGTGATTAGCCATATAGGTAAAGACGGTGATACTATTTCGGGGTATAATGTTGACTATACCATGCTTCACATAACATGGGTGATATAAAGTCCATAAAACAGCTTGTGACTGGATATGAAATGAAATTGAAACGTCAGATTTAGCCTCTATGTAACGCATAGCAATAAAGTATAAAAACTAAATACAGACATACAAAATATCCCGATGGTTCTTTTTCTCGTCATGCATTAATAAGTAGGCGTTTTAGTGTGAGAAACCGCGTGTAAATACTGGCTTGATCTAATATAGTTATGGTTTACGATTTGCACTGGAATTCCCCATGAAATTGTGTAAAAAATCGGTTTTACTGTTAACGGTAATAATAAAGTAAACAAATTAGGCTCTTATTTTGACTCTCCGATATTCACAGTCCGAAGCGTTTTACATTCCCAAATAAAGGCAGATAAATGCCGTTGTTGTGGTGCATTATAACTGATTTGTCTAATGTATAGTGTGGCTGGTTTAGAACTGGTCATTATGGTCAGTTATCCAATCATAAGCCGATCGTGATACTCACGTATAGAGCATTCCTTATGCCCTTTTCACTTCTGACTCTTTTTATCATTTTATTGTTACAGCTGTGTTGAGGGCCGGACTCGGGAAAATCCAACATTTCTAATATTTCAAGGAAATGGTGAAATTTAGTATAACTATAGATTTGTGACCAATATTTGATAGAACGGAAAAATATCTTTCTGGGAGAATTTAAAAATTTAAGAAAATTAGTTATGTATTTGTTACTTTATATAGTTTTGTTAAATGTGTGTTGAGGCGGCCGTGGTCTAGAGGTTAGCGCGTCAGACTTCTACGCTGAAGGTCCTGGGATCAATTCCCGGCACCGGAACATCGGATTTTTAACGGCCGTTCTCCCTCGCAAGGCAATGGCAAACCAGCGAGTTATTCTGCCTAGTAAATCTTCTCTGGAGTAGAAGTGTTTACACTTCCCGTGGTTCGGAGCCCACGTTAAACTGTAGGTCCTCTATGTCTGTGACACTCTAAAAACGAGCAACACAGGCATAGGAGAGAAGATCGCTACGTCTCGTAAGAGATAAAGCACTCTAAGAAGTGAAAAATGTGTGTTTCAAGGTTAAGGGAATTTTAATAATTGTGTAATATTCTATATATAGTACTTTGAACGGATGATAACATTTAACCATCCTCTAAATTTACTTCGTTACGTGTAATTTGTATAAAGAACGATCGAAAGAAAATAAACTAGATCGTATGTAAGTCGTAACCCTATGGTTATGTTGATTCATGAGGATCACTTTGCGCTGCTTCTGAATAAGTAAGTAAGGTTAAGCTATCAAATGTCAATATTAAATGAATCAAAATTTAATAACTTTATGGTTGAGGTTTATCTTTGTAATGGCCAGAAAGTTTATCATGTATGGAAGTATTCGCTTCGTGGTTGTATGCAGTATTTCCAGGAAGAATATTGAGATCTGGCAGTCGTTCACAACTCTTTTTACTCTGTGTTTATGTATTCGATACAGTTGTTTGGAAAAGCTAGCGTAACAAGGAAAAAAGGCAGGGGTCGACCTATAAAACGGAATGAAGACAATATTGAGAATGCTATGGAAATTGATACTAACGCCCCGCATCTATGACTTCTGTCGGGGTTGTTCGCCAGCAAGTTGGCCTTTCTTATGGAACTTTCCAGCCCATGATAAAAATGGATCTGCACATGTTCCCTTACTGCTTAATTGCTGTGCACTAGCTTCTAGTGCCCGATTTTGAAAACCGAGTGGAGGTTTGTCGGTTAACATAAAGACTTCTCCGATGAATCATGGTTTCACGTTAACCGTTATGTAAACTAGCAGAATATGAGAACGTGGTCTACAAAAATCTACATTTTTACCGCGATGTAGCGCTTCTCCGGAGAAAATAGGCGTGTGAAGAAGTTTGAGGCGAAGATGAATTTAAAAGAATTTTAACTATTTTTATAAACAAATAATAAGACTATATTCACACCGAATGTTTTTGTTTATAATAATAACTAATTTTTTGCTGTTTTGCGCTTTCAAAGAAATATATCCTGGCTTTTTCTTTCAATCTTCTTAATAATCTTGTATTACAATTCTATTTATTTCTGCCCATTAAAAGTTTTGAGAAAACTACCGAACAGCATATATTTGTGCATGATTTTATCATAAAATTCTTCTACAAACTCACATTCGGAATCGGTAGTATTCATTCGATTATCGTCTGCAATTCAATCTCGATCTGTCTCCACTGTGCCCAGTTTTCCAATTAAAAGTGTCCTCAGAACCAACTTGTGGATCAACACAATTCAACATTTGCGTATTGGGGTTTAAATTTGTATTTACCGATTCAGATTTCCGCTGTCGATTCAATTGACTCAAACAAATTTCATTTTCTTCATGCCAATGTTTTTAAATTTTTGTATCAGTTATAGTTTTCTATAATTAATTCAAGTTCATGACAGCCCCCTCCATATTATAGCTCTTGAAAGTATTTATTAAATCATTGCCTTGAGGTATTAAGTTAGTCAACATTTTTTTCCCTAAAGCACTTTAATATTTTGTATCTTAATCTGCACGATTGCCTCTGTTATTGCTGTACAGTTCGGTGGTGAAACCATCACTCTAAAGTTGGGATTAAAACTAATACATACTTGTGGTGAATTTATCTCACATTCATTTTTTTACGTGCCGGGATTATAGAGTTAAATGGCACAAAACTGTCCAAATGTTAGTACGGTCTTCTACTTTTAATTTTAAATTGTAGAACCTTTTTTCCAATATTGTGTACTTATTTCATTCGGTTTTGTCGCAACAATACAAATTTCGCATTGTTACTGGTCTTGACGCACTGATGTTGCAATACGATCTTGAAATGAAACGCCGAGCATGCAGTAGATTGCAAAATTGTCACTACGACACAAACTATTTCGTTTGCAATTATTTACAATCAATCAATACCTTACCCTTTTCGATAAACGGGGTGTGACCTGTAACAAATTTGTAACTAAAGGACAAACAGTAAATATTGCATTCTGCGTTGAAGTGATACATAGATTATAGTAGCCCATTTCACAAAGGCGGCCGCAATTTCGACAGGAAGGTAGTTAGTTCTTGTTGTTGCACTTGCCTATTCTGCACTCATTGTGAAGTTATTTCTCATAAAATACGGCGTTGTTGAGGTCAATCACTTACCCTATCCAACTGACTTGGCACAGCCGACTGCTTCCGCTTTCCTAAAGTGAAAACTGTTCTCTAAGGAAAACGATTTCAAAATGTAAGAAATCTAAAGGAAAATGTAACCGCTGAAGTGAAAGTAGTTTCTTTGGACACCTTTGCCGGTTGCTTTCAAAAACTTTGAAATCGTTGTAGTGATCATATTATAGTACATGGAGATTAGTTTGCACAAAAATCAAGGATTTTTCTTATTACTTAAATGGTGTTCTTATTATTGTGAAAGTCGTATGTATTGTAACGTGCGATTTCTTACGCCTGGTTGTTTGGCATTTAAATTTTCTGTACAGCATTTTGGTTTGCATATGTATATTTTTGACTAATTCAGTTTTGGCCTTGTAGAAGTTTCGTGTCATCCACTCGTGTATTTCCGATTCAGGAAGTGGTGAATTTGGGTTTTCCGCTTAGGACATTACTATACGAGTTCTCCTAGAACGTGCACGTGTTAATTTTAGAAGTCGTTTTAAGACTTGGGAAGTTTACCAATTTGAATTTTCAAGACACATTTGGGAAGTTTTAGGCATCGTTAGTTTGATGTGATTTCCCGGGAGTTGATCCCAATTTGAGTGCATTTGTTTTGAGAGAGTTCTTATCGCCATATAACATCTGTTGGTAAGCATTGAGAATCCAAATTTCTCGTTCATTTCTAAGACTATTGAAATTATTTAGGCGGAATTGGCTGGAGCTAGTAGAATTAACGAATTTAACAGTCATTTGTGAAACATCGAAGAGATCCTGTGGGTTCGAGACAAGCGGAGTTATCGGACGTGCAGCTAAACCGTACAACAGGTGTGACATCGAGATACGAAATTCCAGGTGTGTCAATCCTTTTAACATTCAATTTTCAAATATAATTTCGAGGATACGATGGGTTCTGGACAAATTTTAGTTTAACAGCAAATTGGGAATAATTTTCGTTGAATTTGGAATTAATTTGTTAAATGGTCAACAGTATAATTAAATTTGCTTTTATTGTTTGAAATTCAGTTAGAAAGGGGGAATAGTGCGGAAGTTTAATTCTTGATTAATAGATAGCCGACACCATTACCATTATTTCGGAAATTATTTATCTAGGTATTTAATTCGCGAGGCCTCGAAGAATCTAAAAATACTTAGCGGGTTTAGTCGGGAATATCAGTCTGATAATCTTTTCGCATTATTGCGTTCCCGATATATTAAAGAATTTTTGGTTTATTATTTGTTTACCGGTACTGTTAGCCATAATTGTTTAAACATTGTTATATACCTATAAGCATATCATATTGAAGACATATTTTAATTCCAATTGGTGGTGTTATGAAGAGTTAAGGTGAGTGAATCTTTAGATAAATGGAAGATTTGTAATTTATTGTTGTGTTTTATTGTGTCTTGGGTTAACCTAATTTATTTTGGGGACAAATTGAGCAATTACCGAAGCAAGGTAAGTCCGACCTCCAGGAAGGTTCCTGTTTACCTCGTGTTATTTTCAAGGATGAAGGATATTTTAAACAGGTGGCGTCTAGGTTTATTAACCCCCCCCCTTCTTCGACTGTCGACCCTTGTCCTTGATACCTGGACCTTGCATCGCAAATAGTAGGTTCGGCTGTATTGCTTCTATTTAGGATATTAGAATTGTCGCCGTCGATTCGACTAGGCATTACAGTATGTTGATCTTTTTCTCTATGTGCAAATTTACTTCTTTACCACTTCAACTTATTACTGTTACATCAGTGACGTTTACATTATTTTAAAATTCTGATCTTCTGATTCTGATCCTTTGAATAATGGGATGTATGTGTTAACTGAAAATTGTGTAGCTGACTGCTTGGTCGGGAACTGCTGTTAGAACTGATCAAAGCGATAACGATAGAAGTCCTGCCAAACATCATTTTAGTCACCTATCGCGGATCGAAAGTAGGCTTCCAGGATAAATTCATCCTGCTCTACTGTGAATACCATATTAGCCCAAAATTTTACACTTGGTATACTTATTCAAAACAAAACTTCTTGTTTAATTTTCTTACTTCATAAAGCGATAGATTACCTTCTAGTTTTGAAGGAAATTGTTTTATGTTGAAATTACAAAAACAAAGACAAGGAATACAGGAAACAAAAGCAATAAAAATGACAGTTCGCAGGCAAACTTGGGAGATGTAAGTATCTATAAACATGTTCGCGGATAAAAACAAATATATTGTTGATAGTTAGTCTTAGGATAATTATGCACTAAAAAACTTTAAATATGCACCAAAAACATCCAAAATATACACTGTGGAAAGACTTTCTCAACATCACACGACTCTATTGGTACAAATTCATAATTTACAATGTTAAAATGATATTTAAATGTTCATTTCTTGCATCAAGGGCTGTTTCATTTTGCAACACCCCGCTTATATTCTTCAGTTGTTAATAGGCCGTATTTTTTGACAGCACTTCGTTTAATTTATTAATGAAATCCTTTTTCTTGAGTTTAGTTAAACCCTTAACCATATCGTCTACTATTTCAGTGCTGTCTTGTAATGATAAAAAAAATCAAATCTTCTCGAATACCTTTTTTTCTCAGAATACCCTGTGCTTCTTCAATGCCCTGCGCTTCTTCAGAGTAGAATTCATTAGCAACTTTCTTCGCAATTTCAAAATTTTCAGAGTAATACACAGCAGCAGTTCCTCATTTTGTAGTGATTGGCGTTTGCGGAAGCGGAACGTCCCCCGCAATTTCTCGAGACTTCTGCACACGAATCGGTGCTTTGAGAAAAATGTTCTGCAAAGATGATATCAGCACGTTAACGTTTGAATAAAGATTGCGAACTAAGTCAGCTACTCGGTGTAAACCATGTGCTAAACAGGGCACATGTATCATGTTTCGATACAAAATCTGCAGTCCTCGCATTGCTTTGCACATATATTGTGCAGCATCACTATAAACCACTCGCAGTTTTTCATATACAATTCCAGGCGGCCACAATAAGCTTAGAGAGTCGTTGAAGAAAGCAGCAATTGTTGAATGATATACTTTGTCCAAGACTTTTAAAGTCAGCAGATATGATTTATATTTTTCTTCGTTAACCCATATTACACCAAACACAAAATTTGCTACGCATCTTTGTTCTGCATCGGTCGTTTGTTCCAAAAACATCCAAATACTGTGACTCTTTATTTTTTCTCTTAGTTTGTATAATTTTGCTGCATATAACTCGGAAACATACTTTTTTCTTAATGTCGATTCATCTGAGATATTCTGTTTCATGTACTTTTCCAAAAAATTACAAAGAACTTCATTCTTTAATTTAGCTAACGGAATATCAGCGCAAATAAAAGCCTTACTAGTTCCTGTATTAAGTTCTGAACGTTTTGATCTACGCCTTGGTAAAGTAGAAATTAACACTTGCCGTTGGTGATTCTCCATTTTTCGATATTTACTACTTGTATGCTTTCCGGTTTGGAGATGCTACGTACCTGGAACTTTTTGGTTGCCGCAAGAGAAACTTCGCTGTATTTACAAAACTGCAGAGGCCCATCGTAGTCCCTCACAAACTGGTTTAAAATAGCACTTATACACTTTTTTTCTTTCGGCATCTTGAAGTTGTTAACACACTATTGGAACTAGTAGACAACTGATTGTTCATGAAATGATGAATTGTTAAACTTTCAAATTTCACAGGCTTTCCTGTTAACGCAACAGGGCCACTCAAACTTTAGTAATCCTGTTAGCATTTCCAAGTATTCTGGTTTTTGAAGCTTAACAACTAAGAAAGTACCTACCTATTCAAAAAACAGAATGAATGAGTTCAGAAGATTATTTAAAATTTCTGGAAATTCCCAAACTGTTTGACGAAGTGAATCTGTACTTGACAACAAAAAATTGCATAAATATGCAATTTAAACAGACAAATGCTACAAATTATGCATTAATGCTCAAAACAATTAAAATATGCATTTATTACCGAGAATGTCTAAAATGTGCATTTGCATATGCAAATATGCAAATGAAAAATTATCTTAAGCCTATTGATAATAATGGAACTAAGGCAAGGGTGAATGACGTGCCCTATATCATTTTCGATCGTACTGTATAACTCTCCACAATATTTCAATATTATAGCTTACACAGTTGTTACAGGAGAACAATACAATACTGTGCAATACATTGTGCGACCCTGTATATTAGCTTCCATAAAAGCTAAACATCAGCTGGCAATAGATATTATAAAGTTAGCCTTGTGTAGAAACATTTACCTCCAAATGGAATTTCCTCCAAAATTAAAACTTGTTGTTTTACATTTAGCACACTCTACTATTTAAATTTATAACAGAAGGCTAAAACGAATTTTATCTGAGACACCTATTATTCCATTTTGACATTTGAGCCTTCCTTAATGATTGTAAAAGGGGTCTTTCGGTACACACAGCGCCAGATTCAACTAATTGCCGCGTTTGCTTATCAGATGCCGCATCTTCTAGCCAAATTGAGAAATACCTGACCACAGAACATATTTATGGAGCCTAGATGCAAATCGTCTGCTAACAAATTAACTCGTAAAGTGCTAATCTAGTCTAGTTGGGTCATTATTTTGAGGTAAACTCGATCTAGTCCTGTCATCGGACCCGGATGTACATACTTTTCGAGCAGTTCCGCCTTCTACAATCGATTTGCCTTATTTTAGTGTTAAATTTAAAAAACGTCGTTTTCGAAAATAGTCTCGACGTTATGCAACACATACAAAGAATAAAACAAAACGGCCTTAATGGCCGGTGTTACCAATTTGAAGAAAACAGCAATTTAACGACTGGTATTCAGGTACAAATTATTAGCTTACACCGGGGTGAATATCTACTTTTGCGTACAGGGTCGTATTCGATTTATTTTTATGAGTTCCGTTTTAGAACATTAAATGTTTTGGGTTTTAGATTAATAACTGTGATTTAGAACAAATTCACGAATTCAGGTAAATTTCTGTTGGTTGTTAAGGTGTAATTCTTAAAATCGGATTAGTTAGTGCTGCCTGTACCAAAATAAAATTAAACGCGCCAGTAAGCTGGCCTCGGTTATGCTTGAAGATGCGGAAAAATTTTACTAAAAAATGTGGAAATATCTCCGAATGAGTGCTTATTGCTTAAAATTCATTGATTGCTTCTCCGAAACAGGAAGTAAAAAAATTATTGCTGGAATTAAATGAAGTGTTGCAAGTTATTTAGGCTATTACGTAAGTTTCATTTAGAATAATGTAATAATAATATAAGTTTAGGTTTGGGTTTTTACGAGATAATGAAAATATAATTTTATATAAATCAGAGAGGAGCGTTATTAAAATATAAAAAAATAAGATGAATTTGGGAACAAATTAATATTCTGCTTTGAGTTATACTTTTTCCAATAAATTTTTGTATTATTAAGTTTTGCCTAATATTTTAATATCATATTGGTTCTGAAAATTTCATGAAAATATATATTGTTGTGGATCGCCTTAATATAAATAAATAAATACAATTTTTTGTTATTATTATTCACGTTGTTGCGCTTAAATTTATACTTTGATATAATATCCCTCTTAGGATAATTTGCTTCTTATGAAATAAATTATATTTAAAATTGCTCTTATAAATTTTTTAACAAAGCTGGGGGATTTCCATAGAAAATAATTTACTCTTACCCTCAGTGTTTTATTATGTTGAAAAATCAAATATTGCGCCATTTGATCTTTGAGTACACAACTACAGTGAAAGAATATAATAGGTTGAAGCATCGTTTACAAAATGAATCAAAGACATGAGGAATTAATCAAATTTACCAAACTATCTAGTTCTTTGTTTACAAAGGAACAAACAAACAAATTACTTGCAATTTACCCACCTATTCTCGGGTGTACCTGCGTTCTTCTTAAGTTAATATTGTTGATCAAAGACAGTTGGCAGCTGTAGGTAGCCTTCCTGCACATTTGACGTTCACCTGTTGATAAATAGCTCTCCGGAAATCCATTGGAAAATCCAAATTCGCCGTTGTTTTCTCGCTGCCAGGTAAATAGAAAATTTTGAATAACTTATTCATACCTTGTTTGTTGTTACAATTGTTTCATAATATTATTTGATGGATAAATCGTTGGACTTTATAAACATAACCTTGCATCGAAAATTCAAATTACCATTAATTTTATTAAATTCGGGGTTAAATGAGATTATTTTAATTTTTACGTAGTTGTTTCTTGTTTGTAAACATTTTAATTGTTTATAAATTTGATTCGGTGTTATTAACAAAATTTATGTTTGAAACTTTTCTTTCAATAATCCAGATTTGACGTTTGACATCAGGTTGACATTTAGTTACGTCAGTCGTAGCGAAGAACAAAACACTGTCTAAAACAAAAGCCATCTACTGATGTCCAATTCGAATACTGTAAATACGTTTTATAGGAAACAATCACTATTTCGGCCATATGAATAGTTTAAAACAAAAACAAATGACATAATTAACGTAAATGTAATAACATTTATGAAGCAGCCAAATGATAGTGGTTCCTCTCTGAAATCTCAACGGCTACTCATATATAAACAACTAGTAACATTCAATTATTATTCTGGCATTGCCATGGAGATGAAACAATATTAAGAGGAAAATTGAAGTAGCACCAACGCTTTTAGCTTAAATCTATGACGCATCTCCCAATTTCCTACTGCCAATCAGGAAATAGAACACAATTGCAAAACTTAACGCAATCTAAATTATACAAATAACTTTTTTTTACCCTATTTTGAATTTGTTTCCTTGTTTTCCAAAAAAATTCCAACATTAGGATATCACACACGGATATAATCTGATGTATAATAAACGAACAAATATTTAAATTTATTAGAATTGCCTATATTTGTAAAATTAAATTAAATGGGTTATTAAAAAGCATCGAAATGTGTTCTTAACACACTCTAGAATAAAACAGCATTACAACAAATATCTACACATCATACAAAACATATTTGTTTAGGTATATATGTAGAATACGTATTACATAAATTCTAAAAAAGTCTTTTTGCAGAAAAAATCCACAAATAGTGATGGCAAAAGTTTCAGAAGCTACTATATTAACAAATACGACTCAACACCAGCCCGCAGTCTTGAAAAACAAACAAGTAGCATACAAATCATGGAAAACCTAACAGCTTTGACCAGACTATAAGAAAATCTGCTCCAAACTTTATTTAACAAATTATTTCAGAGATTAACTCAATAACAATAGTTTAAGTATAGAATATGAGCTTGTTTAAACAATTGGCGATAAGATATGACAGCGATATGTGTTTTTTTATAGTTTACTACAATCCACATATCAGTTGGGGACAGGTTGGAATAGATAATAGCATTATCTATTGTAACGAACTTAAAATATTATAATTGAACAACGAACTCTTTATTCAAATCAATTGCCGTATATTGTACGAAAATATTTTTTTCTTTACATATGAAGTTTTATAAGAAAGTGGCAGAAATTTGCCCCGCCAACGCAGTGTTTCTAGTCAATAATTTTTATTATTTTCGGTTTCAGAAGTCGTGCATCCACGAAAAATGGTTACTTATTGTCATTGTTATTGTTTAATTTAAAATTAAACAGTAATAAAATATTTTGACTGATCTTTTTTATTGTTACAGGTGAGTCGAGTCGTTACAAGCAAGAAATTTGAGGCATCTGTCAAGTAAGTGATTTACATTGGCTCTAAAAAGTTTAAGCTGAGTGATTGGCGAAAAGCCTTTGAAGTTCACACTAGTGAAAAACCGTACTCAGCATAATGCTTTCATGCAAACACGCTGCATTGATACGTGCATGTAATACATAAGAACTGATAATTTGATAAACGTAAAACAAAGCACCATTAAACCGTCCAATTTGCCTGAATCACAAAGAACCCAAGAGTTCCAGTAAATAACCGGGTTCGTTCCTGCCCATGACCGCAAGAGCACACAGGATATCGTTGCCGGGGCAAAAAATCAAAACAAGCTAACAGCAAAAACCCAAACCAATGCCTCGGTGTAATTTGCTCGTGTTCAATCAATATAGCATTAACGAGAAAAGAAATGCGTCTGTATCGTAACGCGTGCTTAATGCGGTTGAATCGAAAACCACTAACTGTAAGCCCATCATCGTTCGTCTAAATGACTATTCCCAATCACCTTGTTAATGTAGCTACAAACTTCTTCTGATCGACTGTTATCACTTACAGTTGTGTGTGCATAACCAGTTTACGAGTTAGTTTTTGATTATTGATGACTTTTACGTGAAATGGATTAGTGTGCTCTTGAACGTGTTTGTTTTTTGAGAGATGATCGAGCTAGTTATTACTGTCCTACGATTCAGATTAATGATTTTATTAGACCGCTCGAATATGAAAATATTTCAAGTATTTTAATTACTTAACACACGTGTAATCGTAAATATCTGGTATTGTAAAGAAATATTGTTTTAGGGTCGACCTTACGCGGCACGTATAAAATGTACTGAACTTTTAAATATAAATATATTGCAACGCTTCTACATTTCATTTATGCAGTTCCTGCAGACAATAAAACAGACTTACTGATCTCTCAATAAATATTAGGCGGTTATACTCACCGGGAGTCCTTCAGCCCCCTACCCCTGGATTGGGATTTGAACAGGATACGGAAGTTCGTCTGCGGACTAGCTGCTGTGGTAGCAGCCACTCATAAACATAGATTAATTACTACAAATTATACAAACCTTATGGTGCACTAATCCTCCAGAAGAAACCATGCAATTGAACTACGTCCAACCAGTCTCTCTGTTATTCACAGGAGTCGAGGATGGGCGTACCCTCTCAGTCCCACAAGCGAAGGGGAGAGTATAATTAGTGTCCACTCTTCCGCGTAAAAGTCAGTCGATGGCCTCCTGGCATTGATGTTGCATTCATAATAATAATAATAATTCGACGTAGGCGTTTCTTCGATACCACCTCTGCCAACTGACTACCTCCCGAACGATTGCTAGGTAAATGATGATTAACCATGCCACACACATTATCTACTCATATAGCTATTTATATTCACTACGCTACTGTTTCCAACAACTACTTACATAGGCACATCAATATTGTATAATAACAATACTAGGACTCAGGCTTGTAAACCACATATAATAACAAGTAGGTAATACGCAACCATTCGAGTAAACACATATAGAATTTCATGGGATATAAGCCATAACCTCGCCAACGACGCCACTGGTTATATTAGCTGATATTACCATTGCATCTTTATATATAACACATAAGTGGTAACACTAAATTCACACCTTGCTTAGAGAATAATCGCATCGCGATCAGTTAGTAGCTTCGCAAACCCTATTAATTAGTTATTACGCTAAAAATATGCAAGCCTACGCCTAGCTACCCACAACACTGTCTCTTGTAATTGAAACAATGATTTCAATGTTAATGAAGTGTTATGTTGTGAAATGTTTTTCCGAAACTAATATTGCCACCAAAGACAATATACTAGATATGGGCTGACAAAGAAAAACAATTTAGTTCTGCCGAACACTGGTAACTTTTGTACTGGGCGATAAAATAGTTTGATAACTTAAAAATTGCTCTTCACTTCTGATCTGCGGGCACTGGGCGAGTATACAGTTGCTATACACCTCTAGTACAAATTAGATTTCATGAAGTTATGTGTGTTTGTGCTTTCGTTCTAAGAAAGCAAAGGCAACGATTTTTTTGGGTAATAAAATAATATATAATAATAAGCCAGCAATTAACAGTTGCTTTGAAAAAGTTGTCAGTACGCGGCGAATTTTAAGTACCACGAAAAATATCGATATTTATCCAAACCAATCTCTATTTAGTTTAATTTTTGCTCATTCATAAGACTGTACGGGACCTTAATTTTTATTTTTTCATACCAACGGTGTAACGAAATTACAGAATTTGTTAAACAAGTCTATTTACAGATTTTAACAGAAATATCTGCATAAGAATAACTACTTTAGTGTCTTTTCTTTTAATTTCTGTTTTCTCTCATTTCAGCATTGGAGAATTCGTCATGTGGCGGTATTTTCGTAAACACAAAACTAAAATTAAAAATAACATTTCTATGGCACCGTAGTTTTTAATTGACTCAGCATTGTTTTTTTGTTGTAGATGACAGGCACTACTCTGTTAATAATAAAATTTAAAAATGTACTATTTAATAAGAAAGTTAGTGCTAACATAAAATTTAAGTGGTAGGTTAAGTGCCTGTTACGGTCAAGTCTGGTTTATGAAAGTGGTTTAGTCACTGTAGTACATAATAGTAGGCATGTGTACCAAATTTGAAAGACATAAATTTACATTTGTGGAAATTACCATAAAAAGAAGAAATTGAACTTTAAGGCACTTTAACTTCTTAATGAAGGACTTTTCACCTAGTTATATTAGAGTTAATCGGTTTATTTTAACCTAAAGAGCCTGTGACCAAACGCTGTCGCATTCATTCTGAAACACCCTGTATAACAAAGGACTGCTGAATACTGGCCTGCTTTCCACCACGTGTTTCTCCTTACCGCTAAAATAGAAGCTCGGGGAACCTACAGCTTACACTCGCATCCGAACGATAGCAATACCAGAGGAAGTTTAGATGTTTATACATCACGGTAGCCAAAGCCGAATTGGGAAATTATGTGTGCCGGGTTGCAGCAGTAACTTTTATTTCCTTCATCAACAGCGTCTAGGATTCAAATTCAGACGTTTTATAATGTTTGTTCGGAAAATGAACACTCTACGAATAGAGTTACCTAACAATAATGAATAAAAGCCATTAACTTTATTGAACTAATAATTTAGCTGACAAAAATTGTTTGTGTAAAATGTTGTAGTTTATATTTTTACTGATTTTTAACTAAACTAAACTATTATATTTAGAAATGGCAGTTGCAAATGAGATTATATATTGACAGCCTTTTTGTCCCACTGCTGGGCATCGGCCTCTTCTCTGCCACGTGTTTCGCCTCAGCGCTAAGGTAGAAACACGGGGCACCTACAGTTTAAGGTCGAATCCGAACGACAGAAATTCCAGAGAAGGTTTTTTAAGACCTCACGGTTGCAAACCGGATTGGGAACTTGTGTATGGTGGGTTGCAGCACTAGATTTTTATACGCTATATGGTAATGCTTAGGTTATCGAACCCCAGCCAGAATGGACGTTTTACTCAGAAAGCGAGCACTCTACCAATTGAGCTACCACCACACTAAATGAGATAAAATTCCTTAAATTATTCAGTGGATGTTTAAGGGAATCAAAAACTGACATAACAACCAAAACTGTTTACATCGACAAACCAATCTATTCCTTTCCTTGTCCGTTTTGGGACTTAAAGCCGGCTACCTGAACGATGGATAGTAGCCAATGTAAAAGGTAATACGTATAATAGACGATATAGCAGAATAGGTACCAGAATCTTGGTATTGTTCTGTTTGTAAGAATATCAGGCAAATTTTGAGATTGGTGTTGTGTGCTTTAAGTTCTTAAAGGTGGTAGTTTGTAGTAATTATTTATTATTTTGCATTACTTCTTGGGTATGTTGTCTACTATTTAAAAATCGTAAGTGGATAGGTAGCTTATTAATGTAACTATGGGGACAATAGGCAACGCTTGTTTTGAGTTACTTTAGTAGGTCTTTAAGAGAAGGAATTTAAAAAAATACAAGACCTTTTACATGATAAATGTAATAAACAAATTTCAAGGGATATTTGAACATATGAGTAGTATTTCTTGTATACTGTTCATAATTCAAATATTTCGGTCAAATCTTGATGTATGTTAGAGGCACTATCTAACACAGAATCGCACTCTACTTATAATACTTTATTGTACTCGCTGCGTCATATTTTTCAAGATATACAGAAATGCTAAGCAGCTATAAAAACGTATACTTTAATGTAGTCATTTAAAGTAAGCATGTCAAATATAAATTTTATTAAGTTTAAATAATGAGGAAATGTGAACACTCGCGTGTTACATGCTACAAGACAAGGAAACAAAATATCGCCCCTATTTATCGTTATTTGCGTAATATTTCCATTCGGAATGGGTTAAGACTGAGTTCCTTCCCTTGCGGGCAGGTTATCCGCTTTGTTTTCTAAATTTATCGTCGCCATATCAAAAGTGGCGGATTATGTATTTTTATTCCGTTATCTAGAGGAGTTAACTCATTGTTAACACACACATTTGAATTGCTAATGCCTAGACTGTTTCGGACTCGCTTTCAACGATTCCTTCAAACCGCGTGCTTTTTAATTTCACTAGGCAAATAAATTTCAATTTTTATTTCTAGATTTAATTTACCGGACGAATAACACGATTATTTCAAAGGAGCTTAGGCCCCGTATAATTAAATGCGGGGGGAAAATAAACAAAACTCGTTTAAACTGTGCATCGGTACATAATAAATTTGGAATACATTAACATAATTTCCCAATTCTTTTTGCCCAAATGAGGCGCCATCCGCCGTATTTTCTATTAAAGTTTTCTACAGTCTGCCTTTAATTAATTTGGACTTTTAAAGTAAATGATGAATGTTGAAGCCATTCCAGGATATTACAGATCGTAAAATTTTGGTGGTTACTATAACCAAATAGTTAGAAAAATTTTACGTCTTCTTGTTTAAATTATTGCTTTATAAATTAAATGGGAAGTTTTGGTTTAAAACGAATAATAATAAAGTCTCAAATTAATTTTTTTAAATCCGAATATCAAAATGGTTAGGAATGGAAATATAGGTATTTAAAATAGTCAAAACTGTTTTTAATTATAAAGGGGGCAATAATTAAGAAGCTAGAAATAATGTTAGTGGCGTTGGTTAAATGAAAGCTGATAGGGGTGATATATTGAAACTAAGCCCCCCCAGCGCCAGCAGAATAGCCTACGGAAATTAATGGAATTATCAGCTAGAAAACTTGTTATAAAACCTTTCAACACGCGATTAGGAATATAGCAATGTTGGTATTTTTCTTATCGCGTACGCAATGTCTTTTAATTAAGTCGCTTGTAAAACAGAATTAACAGCAGCAATTTTCGTGCATGTATTCAGTAGAAACTGCCCTAAAAATTCCTAATAGTGGTAACTAAATTAAAGCGTAGACTTTATGGTTAAAGAACAAACGAAACACTTCACGTGGACTGTCTTGTATTATCAATGACAATTTCTATGCATGTTTTTTTTTCAAAAATTGATTTAAGCAGCCATCTTCTGTAGTTTACACAACTAGATCTTGAAAACAATGTTTCCTGCAAATTTAAGTTGGACATGAATTTGCTTACAGTGAATTCGTTTTACTTCTGGTATAACCGGAATTGATTTAAACGTTTTTTTTAATCGCTAGATGTATTCCAATATAATGTATTGCACAGTGATATGTAACTTTAATGCCTCTATAGAAACAATTAACAGCACAGAATAGGTTACTATGCTAAAAATTTTGCAAAAATTCAAATAAATAAATAAACAGAATATAAATAAATGCAGTTTAGGAAGTTTTAGACTACAGGGTGAGTCGGTAGGAGCGTGTCAAACTCCGGGAGCGTATCCTAGACATTAGTATACAGGGTGTCCTAAAACGTACCGGTAATATTTCAAAGATGAATTCCAGAACTTATTTAGATTCAAAAAGTTCATATAAACATATGTCCTAAACGTAACCGATAACGAGTTATTGTTTATTTCATAATTTATGTGGCTAAATTTTAGTTCGACGAATTTTTTGAAAAAATTTTTCTGTAACACATTTTCATTATTTTATTTACAAGAAATGTTCAAAATTATCTCCACTGTGTTCAATACACAAAGCTGCACGTCGCAGAGGGTATCGCTGCGTTCTTAATATGGCTGCTGGGCTATTCCTAACAATATCGCCAACCTGTTGTATTCTTTGGCGCAATTCTTCTACCGTGATCACTTCAGTTGCATAAACAATCTGTTTCATGATAGATAAAAATCTAATGGAGTCAGGTTCGGCAAACGTGCTAGCCATACTACGGGTCATCTTATTCCAATCCATCTTCCCGGAAAATATGTGTTAAGCCAAGCTCTAACACGAAGACATTGATGTGCTGGTGCCCCATCGTGTTGATACCACATTGTACGTCTAATATTTAATGGCACATCTTCCAGTAATAAAGATAAACAGTTTTCTAGAAAATATTCGTAATTCGCACCATTCAAACAGTGTGGCAGTTCAAATGGTCCAATCAGACGATCATTAAAAATACCAGCTATCATATTAACACTAAATCTATGTTGAAAATGTGAGTGTCTTCTTAAATGAGGATTCATGAGAATTATGATAATTATTGACACCATCTCGTGTGGAAGAAGCTTCATTGATCCATAAAATATGCGGTTGGTAGAGCTTGAACTATTTGATGATGATATGGATGTAAGCGAGAACTTCTTATTATTCTCCAAACCTGGTTTCTACATATTCCAGTACGTAATACCATTCTTCGTACACTTAAAGACGAATCTTCTTGTAATAAATCAAGAACTTGTTCATCGTCGTTTATGGGTCTACGGACAACTCCTTGGCCGACTGCATGTCTTGCATTGAAAGTGCCATGTTCCCTCAGCTGATGATGGGATATCTTCTACGATATGCTTGTTGTGCTGCTAAAGCATTTACATCACACAGACCGTGAACATAATATATGTGCATATTCTTCATTTGAAAATAACATTGGCATTGTGAATCACTTGTGAATTACGATACAAAGAAGAAGCCAATAACTTTAGTATCACAGTAGTAAACAACAAGTTACAAACAATAATTTATTAAAAACGATGTTCAAATGTTACCAAACAAAAGACGCGATCATGGCAACTAGACCAGTATTTCAGAAATCCGCTGAACTAAAATTTTTGCCACATACATTATGAAATAAACAATAACGGTTACGTTTAGCACATATGGTTATCTGGACTTTTCGACTCTAAATATGTTTTGGAATTCATCCTTGAAATATTGTCGGTACGTTTTTGGACACCCTGTATATCTAAAAATCACAGAACTTCTAATCTGATTTCTGTTTGTTTTCAAATTAAATCGTCTTAAAAATTTAACACATTTTAATTATCACCCAATAACTTCTTACTTACTATGAAACTATTTACAATTTTTTAAAAGGGATGAATAATGCCACACAGCTGCTCGTATCTGGAATTTGCAAATATGCTGTCTGTTTATGGTTTATATGTAGAAACGATTTTTTCAACGTCCTCGTACATTGTGTGACAGTAGTACACTTCCAAATACGTACAAAACATCTGAATGTGTCCGTGGACAACATGCAGATGAAGTAGAAACTATTCTTGATTTCGTGCAACAGAACCTTACAATTAGCTCACGAAGAATTGCTGGGCAACTTAAAATTCTTCAGATAATTAGCAATGCTTATATCCTTACCACATACAGCATGTGCAGATTTACAACAGCAAGACCATGCTAAACACATACAGTTTTTAGTTAACGCGTGGTATGGTATCGCCGGCTAACATTTAATTGTCGCTTCCATTTTTGAGAATCGCCTAACACGATAACAGTACTTGGAATTTTTTCAAAATGATTTACAAGGATTGTTAGACATTGTTAATTGTTTCCGGCCTTACTTCGTTGAAATTCAAATTTATATTTTAATAATAATATTAGTCTCAATTTAAATAGGATTTATTTACTTTTTGTGCTTTATATGTATTTCGACATTTTACATGTCAGTTTCAGGAGCATTTAATATTGTAAACATTTGTAGTTTGGGTAACAGCACACTGGATCTTAATTTCGGACTTGACTCTGGTCTTGTGTTCCAAAACTTCCAACAGCGGGGAATTTATGAGCTCAATTTGCTCATTCATTAAAGGTGTATTTGTTAAAGTGTGTTTGTGAATTTGAAAGGCCTCGAGTATATCCAATTTACATTTATCGTCATATAAGTGTAAAAATGTTATTATATTATTTGATTAGTTGTCCTTCAAGCTCTCCAGACTTCACATAATGCAGGTGTTTGCATAAAGGAACATCAAGGTGAACCTGGGAGAGTAACAAGCGCTGTTCGTAAACGAGCCAGAGAATGTCTGAACGTTCATGGAGACATCTTTGAAAAGTTATTGTAGTATATATATATATATATATATATATATATATATATATATAGTAGTATTTTAAGATATTGTAATATGACAACAAATAAAAATCACCTTATAACTTTTATGTTTTTTAGTCAAATACTATGTGTAGAATGCGCTGCTGGAGTTTGACACTTTCCTACCGACACGCCCTGTATATTAGCTCATGAAATTTAATCACAACCTTTACAGCAATAATCGAATTAAAAATCATGCAAAATATTAATAAATTTTCATTTCCTTTATACCACGATTCTAATACGTCCTATTAAATTACTTAATGTCTACAGAATTAACATTTTTTGAGTAAATCGGCGTTAAATTCGGCAGTTTCAAAAAATAGTGCCAACCTTACTTTAGGAACTACATAGTTGAGCAATAGACCTTTTTGTTTATATGGAGGCTCTTTATGACGTACTGTTTCCAAAAAAGCTGGTAAGCTTTTGCGAAGCAACTGCTACCAAAAAAATATGTAAACTTTTACTAAACTATTAAATTTTTAATTTGATACACTGACATTTCCTAAAATAGGGTTTCTCCAGGTCCAAAACGTTGATTCTTTTCTTATTTTTCCTATATCTGCTGTATGAAAATGTAACAATTCATTCCTCAAGCAATTAATTTAACAGATAGGCGCAGTCAGTAATTACATTTTTGTAATAAACGGCCATTGCATAATTTAAATTAAATTAAATACAGCAGATGTGAAATAAAGTGGTTCTGTGTTCTGTAATAGCATAATTTTTGGAAAACCTTAATACTTGCCTCATCGATTGTAATAACTCATCAGTTAAAAGCGGCTTCAGAATATTATCTGTATATAGTTCCTTCTCTAAGAAATCGAGGCTAGTAAAATAAATACCCACAGACATATGTTGATACACTTTTCTTATTTTATAAATTTTTGTTTAACAATGCATATATTAAGAATTTAAAATTATTAAATCAATTATTCGCATTGTTTTAACTTGCAAGAATATTTTTGTAATTGCGGTAGTTATCAATATAATAGGAAACAATGGATTCCAAAACCTATGAAACATGCAAAATTCCTTCATATAATAATGAATGTTATTATTATCTATAGTTTAACAAAGGGCAACCATTTGTATGACTTTGAAAAGTTTCTTATGAATATTTTTAACAATTATATAAAATTTGCCTATCCTGAATATTCGATTTCGAATAATTTACATAGAATATACATAGAAAAACTTAAAAAAACAGAGTACATTACCTGTTACAAAATTTTTCTTGTTATTAACTATTATCTATTAATGTCGTTCGGTTAGAATTACAATAAGTTTTATTATTAAATGTAAGCAAAAATACAAAAATTTTCATAATTTCAAAGCGTGTCATTTTGATAGCATAGTACGAACGAAGCTTTTGTGGGTGTTTTTGTGGTATAGTGCTATAGTGCCCACTGTGTTGTAAGAAATCCCGGGTTTTCCATCTGGTTAGGGAAACTATTTATTTCAAATTTAATTTTGTGGTTATATAATTTTCATACTACTTATGTTAATAATGCTGCCCTTCGTCATCTTATACTCATCTATTTGCTGGCGATTATATTTGTATTGATTTATCTCTAATGGGCTGCTAACGTCTTTCAAAATAAGCTACAATTGGCTTTTTCATCGTGACTGTAAACACGTTATTAGACAACCCTGGTTGAAAAAATCATCGAAAACATCGTAGGAGCCAATGTTAAATAATTGTCAAAAGAAGTGCAAAAATATGGTTAAATCAATTTATGTTTGTCATATATATGGACTTACTTTAGTGAAATTTTTTTACCGCATTACAAACTACCATCTCTTAAGAACCACATCATAATGTACTTAGGGTTGTGTCAATATTTATCTATTTTTTTCACAATTAAAACAATGCCGAGACTCCCTTACCATTTTATTTTGTCGTCTATTATACATATTGTCTTTTGTATTAACTGCAGTTTGTTTTCCAGCGTTAAGGCCCGAACACCCAAGACGGACAGAGAAATGAATGTAACAGTTTGTCCATGTAAAAACATTTAATTTTTGATAGTGAAGTCAGTATAGAATCTTCTTAAATTTCCGTATGTACATGATACATACAGGACTGAAATATTTCTGATGATTTTTTGTATTGAGATACGTACTTTCAAAATGCTGGAGTCGTTTAAAAAAATAAAATTGGATATTAAAATACTATTTAGGACAGCTGGAACTCTTTGAAGTAAAATGTAATCTTGCGAGGAAATGTTTGAAAATATGGGAAGTATGTGGAGTTTAGGATTTCACAATTTTGGAGAACATTATTTTTCAAACAACAGAAATGCTACAAATGAAAAATTAGTGTTCTTACATTTAATAAAAGTGTATTGCGATTTTCTTGAATACAGGCGTTATTTACTGATATCTTCCTTCGGGTTTAAGGTTTTCCTTACCCCAAAGCACTTGCTAATAAAGTTACATCGCATAAGGAGTATATTTGTATGTATTTGTAATTTGTACGTATCGAATCAATATCAATTTCGATTTAAATAAGAAACTTCGCAGTACATTCAGTGCCTGCAATATTCTGTATTCCATTAGATACGACTCTTCCTCATTGAACAAACTTATTTGGAAGGAACATCTTCTTTATCGAATGAGTAAACATTTACGTGATAAGTTACGCATATTTACAAAGTATCTAACTTGCATTTCGACAAAGTTCATCTGTTTGTTAATAAAATAATGAGGGTAAAATAATGATTTAAGTGACGAAATATCATTTCGAACTGTACGACGCTTGATCAACTGAAACCCATCTTTGATCAACTTAGCCTTGAAAACAAATGCAATAATTCAAATTACGTTTGTTAATGTTAGTAGTGTTGCGCGAATGCAAGCAGGGTATGGAAATGCATGTATTACGTATCCAACTGTGAAAGAATGGTGCCGAAAATTGAAACATGGAAAAGAGGGGACTGTAGATGAGCCGCGACCAGGTACACGGTATACTGCATTAATAGAAAACAATATGGCACGTGTGGAAGGCCTTATTAGAGAAATTCGTCGAATTTCAATTATAGAAAATCGTCGAATTTCAGTTAGAGAAATTTCAGAAATTGTTGGTGCGAGTGTAATATTTGGCCATAGTATTGTTCGTAAT
>JABXWE010010545.1:0-30105 GCA_014611495.1 Limonius californicus | reverse complement strand
GTTTTCAGCAAAATCTTAGGATCAAAAATCTGTAATTTGAACTTGCGCAGAAGTCATTTGTATTGATGAAGAACTACATTCATCGATAATATCTAATAGTTTAGCTTTGTTGTTAAAGATACGCCGGATTCGAATTTCAAACTTCAAGAAGATCATGCCAAGAAATTAGCTTGAGAAAAATAAATATTTAGCGGTTTTATGTATGTATGCACTGCTGAAGAACGCTAGGAGGTGTTTTATCTCAACTTATGGGACACCCTGTATACAAAAAATCACGTTGTATCATTCAAAACCGGAGCAGCAAAATCGATAATTAATCGTGGTGAAGTTGTGGTTTGTTCGAAGTGCAGCGTACGAAATATCATGGTGGTTTCATTCCGCAATGCCCATTGATAATGAACTGAAAAACCGAAAAGACGGAGTTATACGAGATTTGCAGAAAAATGTGGCAAACTTTAATGGCACATGAAAATTAGAAGTTATTTTTACATCTACATATGTTGTATGTCTGTTTGCCCGCCTGTATGTCTGTTGATGTCTCCAAGGTTGTCTGGTAAAATCAATCCAATGCGATTTTCTAGATTTAACAGATTAAATTACCCACAGATCAAATCTAGTAAAAAGTCAGCGTTTCGTATCGTGTGAGCATTCAATTTACGTTTATATACTGATCTTCTCTAGAAAACTGCAGAATCAACCGCAAGGATCCAGAGAAACTTTGAAAGATTTTATGAAAGTAAAAAATCCATTCATTCATTCAAGCGAAAATATAGGCAGAGAAACCAAAAAAGCACTTACATTATCTAAAAAGCAACAGTTAACTTGGTTAATTTACATGAAACACTACGTACCTTGTATACCATTCCGAATATTTCATTTCTTATTTTTTAAACTACCTATATTTAATTTTCACCTTAGTTGAATAAAATTGGAAAAAATGTTGAATTAAATAATAAATCAAATAAAGTCGAGATCTGGCTAATGAAGAAAATAATAGCATTTTGACCTAGGTAGAGGTTTAGAGTTTCTAGATTGTAATCTTATCAACATATTCGTTCGTTTGATACAAGTTATGGGTTGGGATCGTGTGACCCGATTCCTTTTGGTTTGTTCAATTCGTTCCGCGAGTATTTCTTCACAAAATCTGCAATTCATGCCTCGCAGTTTCGAGAGTCGAGGTATCCATAAACAATACCTGCAGTGTGCAGTACGTATTTTGTTCACACATGCTAAAGCAGGATGTCGCTTATAATAGGTACAAGCACGAAATTTTTCTACGTTGTTTACTCTAGAATAGTAATTTAACACTGTTTCTGAGGTTTAATAGTAGGTACTTACACATCGATAGAATTCATCTCATACAAATCAGTGGTACATCTTTAAATTTATAATTTTCCACCGTTCACTGTTGTTATTCTGTTTTTATTTATGAGTATTCAAACGAAAGGCCTCGGATTATGTAGCACAAATAGTGGTGTGTATATGCTTAGATCCTGCCAGTATCCTCTACGTGTACTACAGCTATTTATTATTACTTAAGAAAGTAAGAACTTGGAATTTGTAGGTACCTACAAAACAAAAACATAAAGTTTGCTGCACGTGAAATCATTAATCGAATTTAGAATACATACCCGCAGCTACAGGCCGATATAAGTGAATCTAGCTATTCCTTCCGATTCTTAAGCGTTCTTCCATAGGAACGAAAACGAATTAAATGAATCGATTGATTTTAGAGGATTTCAACGAAATGAGCGAAACGCGTGAAGGAACGAGATTGTTCATCTCTAGATCAGAATTTTGGATAACGCTTGACAAAAACCGATCAAAAACAACAGCAATCCAGATTAAATATCTGCGAAGAGTATTGGGCAAAACAAAAATAGAAAGAAGAAAACAGCTAAAATGGTATGGACACTTCCTTTGGACGGATACTGAAAGAACCACAAGGATCCTGTATGAGATGAGAGCAGAACGAAGAAGAGCCAGGGGTTAGACTCCGAGTTCAGTGGGAAGGTAACAACAAGGAGGCAGTTAGGAAGAAAGGAAAAACACGGCAGAAGTCAAGAGAACCAGGAGAGGTCACGATAATTATAGCAAGGGTCCAACGCCGGGAGGGGCAAATGTGAAATAAGAAAGAAGAATGTGAAGATAAAGAAATGTTAAAGATTAAAGAACAGTGGGAATTTGCATGTAAATAAAACTAATTTAAACAAAATAATAATGTCACAACTACAAGTTTAGTTAATTTTATACTTCATTCGTGATCAATTTAAAAATATAAACTGTTTTATTTTGAAAAGTATATTTATAGTATGAAAGTTTGTCGCAGACAATGTTGAACGTCAACTTAAAACAAAAATATGTGCAGTCAATCCGTTTAGTATTAAATCGCCTTATCTGCTGGCGCACTGGAGAATCTAGCGTTCAATATAGCTTAAGATTTCAATTAGTGATATTACTGTTCGTGTCCTAAACCAGAGTAAATGCTCAAGATTGCACATTTTAAACATAAGCATATTTGAAACGTACGTGGACAAAAACAATAATTTGTGTGAACTAGAACGGTGTTTATTTACAGCCCTAAAAAAGCCAGGTTACCGAATGAATTAAGCACATATACTGGGTTATCGCATACGCGGGCTCATGCGCGACCCTTGCCCGGACAAGATCGCTTTGTCACCGGATCCGTTTCCAGAGAGATGCACTCTCCAGTGATGTAAGCTGCCGATTGTTTCAGAATAACTCCGTGCACACGTGCTCAATTTTGAGTGTTTGAGATGGGCCAGTTTCACTTGATTTTGATATTTGTCGTAAAAATATGCTGAAATGACGATTTACCAGTAAACATGCAGCAAACGCAGGAACGAGGATTTTTTTAAATTAGACGCTTTCGGAAATCATGTTACAGTCAATGAAAATTCTAATGAAATAGGAAAAGTGAAATTTTCTGTTACAGTTAATTGCCATTTACATGCCATGTGGTAAATGCATCTTATTCCGTAAGAATTTTCATCCGAATTTAGTTAAACAGAAAATTTGTGAAGCATCTAGTCACCATGCGGAAAACATGTGAAAGTTTCAGTACTGCCGACCGATAAGAGTTTCAAATGCGCGTGCTTTTGTGTTCAGGCACGGTACTAAAATACATTATTTATGGCATTATTGCATGCCTTCACACTTACACCATTTGCTAATCTATTTTTTAATTGTATGCGGAAACAATCTAATATATCTCAGGCTCAGTAGATGATGCCGCCCATACCACGAATTTTCTTCTAAATTTCTAAAATACGATTAATTGTGTTGAATGTGTGTGCCTCTTTTCTAGAACGTTACAGTAGACGTTGTTTTCGATTTTGGCCTTGAAAAAGTTATATTTGACGTACAGTTTCTTGGCAATCTGTCATGTGTCACAAACAAGAGGAAAAACGCCGCTTTATTAATTACCTCTCGGGTAGTGGTTACTGGGTGCCAAAATGCGGATCCACACCTCTCGACCTCCGGAAAAGATAACTAGATGTTTCTATGATAGATTTTCATAACCGTATCGCAAAGTTCTGGCATATGAATTTGATTAAAAGTGATTCACCTTTTTTTTTTCATTAATGAATAACCAGATACATATTTTAATAAACAGCTCTTGGAGAAAGGGGCAGGGGAGCGAAAATAGTTGGAATATTGCCGTGAGAGTACTAACTTAGGCAATGTTATTATATGTTTGTTGAAAAACAAACAAGAAAATTGCATACATAAAACTAATAATAGGTAATGAAATGTGCTCAAAGTAAAATAACGGAATATGGAGATAAATGGCATCAACACTTGTAAAGAATGGGAACCGATACACTACCTAAGAGAGACTACAGATACGGTGCACAAGGGAGAAGATCGATAGGCAGGCCACGAAAACGATGAAAAGAACGATTGGAATTGCAATGAAGCAGTAACGCAACGGACTTACACATGTTCAAACCATGGAGGAGATGATAATGATGATGTGCTAGCAAAACTGAAGATTTTTCATCGTTACGTATTTCAAACATCAGCCTTCACCACTAGTATTTTTGATATTTTTTTTGTAACTCTAGAAAAATTCGTAGTTAGGATGTACAATGGGACACATATGGCCTGAGTGCAAATTGATGCGTGGAAAACCGCGTCCTAGATCTCTTTTAATGAAACAATACACTCCTGCTAAGAATATAACCTGGCGATAAGGATAACAATTGTTGATTATAGATAGTTATAGATTCTGATTTTTGTCAGGATTAGTAAATATAAATTGTGTCAATAATATGATAATTTATGGCGCAACTTTCAAAGATTACCCACAAATTTGCATTCCACAAACTCTTGTCTACCCATGTGTCGATAACTGGACAACACATGTATTGCTCATCAAAATGAACATAAACACTTTAATAAAACGTTGCTACTTGTATCTCAGTTGAGAAAAAACAACAAAGAATATTTGGGCTTTACGAGAAAAATAGAAGCGAAGGCATTTCTTTGGTGATCAACCAATGCTAAACAGAAACAGACGAACGGACAGAGAATAGAGACACAGACCGGCAATAGAATGCTAATAAAACGAGGACCCAGTAGCTGCTTTTTCCATAATCTGTGGCAGTTAATCCTCAACTTTGTAAAGTAGGCCTAATACGAAGTATACATTTTTTACTCTTACTTGCTCTTTCTAAGAAAATAAATTCATCAGAATTAAATACAATATAAAAAAACTGTAAATACTATAAATGCTCAATACATCAAGAAGTACTTGCTACTCATTTCTGTAATTGTTAGGGTCTGGGATAAGCTATATAATGTATACTTGTAGGTGTTGTATATTTTTATGATTTCAGCAAATTTCTGTTGTATTTAAAAAGTGCCAGCGGTTATTGTATAGGCCATGCAACTAGAAATTGTGACTGACTTTTTATATTTTTCTATATACCTTTATCTCAACCGGTAGTTCTTTGTCTGGAAGCTGTAAAAACGGGTTCGAAGCCCTGTATTCGGCGGTCTTAGGGGTGACATGTGTGTTTGTTTGAAATAGTTTTGGAATATCCCACTTATGCCACTACAGAAGACCGATTACTTCAAACGTTCTTCACAGCAACGGTAATCTACCCCAAGACTAAAGTACAACCATTATTTTAAGGCCGAATCTTTGAGCCGCTGTTGTCTTGTCATTTCCTCTCAGCGTGAAGCTTCTAATGCCGTAACAAAAGAACGAGCGGTTATTACAGTCTACAGGTCTGTAGTCGGTGTGCGTATTTTAAAATGAAAACTTAATGGTATTTTAATATTTTGCTTGTATAGAAACTATTGAAAATTAACAGTGAAGTAAAGAATTTCCCTTTCCATTTGTTTTTCGGATGAGTCAGGTAATTCACCTTAATGACTTGGCATTGTGTAGTTTCCCAAATTAAAGGGTTGATGAAGTCTTAGTTGTGAATTTGTAGCATGTAATAGTTGTACACAGATATTAATTTTATTTGACTAGTGTTGTGTTTGCAATTTATCACTGTTAGTCTCAACAAATAAGCATGTAGTTATGTTAGTTTTAGTAAAGAAGGTGTTTCACTGGAAACATCTTCACATGTCATTATAGTAAGCAGTCATACCAATTACTTATTGTCTAACTAGACAGATTGTAAGATAATAAAGTTATAACAAAAAAAAATTGTTCTTCTCATTATTATGGATCTTTGGAGACCTTTTGACTGCGATGTTGATAGTGGTAGCGACGAAGAAATTGATGTTGTAAGTTTAGATTCCAGTCTTTGCAGTAATGATACTGAACAGATAGAAGAAAATGAAGAAACAATGCGTCGTCACCTTGCCATTGAAGCGCTACAAATTATTTTAAACGTCTACAAAAATTTAAAACACTAGAAATAAGTAAAGTTTTTTTTAGATGGTAATAATTATGGCGTTATTAAACGTGTTTTGGAATTGACAGAAGTTCCCTACAAAACTGTACGTTGCATAATAATAAGAGGATGTGTGAAAGACCGTAAAGAAGCAGTAACTCGGCAACTTAAGAAAATTGATGTGGCAACAAGAGAAAGTATACGAGATGTAATTCATGATTTTCATAAGAACAATTCCCTTCCATCTTTAGAAAACGTGTTGCAAAAAATTTATTTTTCCTTACAAAAGCTGGGAAACCTGAGGAATTAATGATAGATATGGGATTTTGATACAAAACCATAAACAACCGACAATACGTTATGGACTGTAATCGTATTGTGCGGTTAAGGGAAGAATACCTTACAGAAATAAAATCTTATCAATCAGAAAATCGGCCAATTGTTTGGTTAGATGAAACGTGGTTGGATACGCACGATATTGTAAACAAAGGTTGGACTGATGGCACGCCAAAAACAGACAATTAGAAAAAATTCCAAACAGAAACACGAGGAAACTGACATATCTTTTTTGCAAGATAATAATATTCCTATACCTGATAACGCTAAAACCAAAGAGAACTTGTTGAAACTTTCAGAAGGAAGAAATTTGCAGAAGAAATACTTCGTTGACGAAACTGCACTTAAAAGTGAATTTTGTGTTTTACGATTACCTCCATATTACTACGAGTTAATCCGATCGAAATGATGTGGAGTATGTTAAAAACGACAGTTTGAAACAGGAATACGTCTCCCCGGATAAGTGATAGTGTTTTGAATTTAATTAAAGACATTGTGCCAGAAATTGATAAACACTGGAAAACTGTCTGCAGCATGTACATAAACTGGAAAAAAATATTCCCCAAAATACAAGGTGACACCGTTAATAATAAATTTAGGCGGCGATTCTTTAGAATTTTCTGAATATTCCGATTCCGACTCGGATTAGTTTTTACAGTTAGTGCTATTTAATTAATTAATGTATATGGATTTAGAACAAATAGTAGTCGATTTTAATTATTTATTTTATAAGCTGTTTCGGAATAATTTGTTCTTCCGATGTTTTTAACATTTTCATTGATATACCTACGCATTAATTAATTAATTACTTTAACACGTATTACATAAAAGGTTAGAATCTGTTTTAACAGTTAAAAAGTTACAAACTAAGTGAAAGTTATAAACAAGTAAATATTTTTTTAATTAGTTTAGATTAGCGTGCTGTGTGCCATTTGCAATTTCCAATTCGTTATTAAATTCAAATAAATATAAATATTTTAAAATTACTTGATTGCGTTAGCTGGTTCTACATGAGTGTTCCCTATCAGTTACAGATATTCCCTAAGTTAAAGGCTTAAAGATTCGGCCTTAAAATAATGGTTGTACTTTACCACGGGACTACTAACTACATGTACACAAAACTTCTCACGTGGTTTAACCCATAAGGCGTGGTGATTTTTTTGGGTGCAGTATGTTTTGTCTCGGTTGTTGCTTGTATGATTATTTTTTATGGATTTCTAGACATTACGACTGTTTTTATGATTCCTGGGATTTTCTGCATTTCTGTAGAGATGGGATTTTTATATTTTTCAGGGCTCCCTGAAGCTTTCCAGGAGATTTTGTCCCGGTTTTTCTAGACTTTTTCCGCTGATCAAAGCTCCTGGTAGTGTTTTTAGGTGTATTTGTGATTTTTTGGGTTGATGTTGAATTTTCTAGGGTTTTCTGGATTTTTGTTTGTGTTAATGTAATACGTTTGGGAATTCTTTATTGCTGATCTTCACAACTTTTCGGATTTTGTTTGGTTTTTCAAAATTTGTGTGGGTGTTTTTGGCTTCTTGTTTGTATTTACTGTTTTCGTGCCTTCATGAGAGCTTGTTCTTAAGATTTGTAGATTTTTGTTGATATTGCTGCAAGAAGTTGGGTTGGGTTCTTTTGTAGGGTTTGCAAGTAGTGGGACCCCAACAAAACACCGACGGAAAGGCTAGAAACATTCAGTTTTGTTCGCGAAATGCGGCTGCTATGTTACCGTGCTTTAGAGACGATTACGTGTGTCCTACCGATTTAAATAGGAAGACAGGAATCGCGTCTAACGTAATCAATAAAGCACACCAACCTTTTTCTTTGACTATTCTGTATAGATCCGCAGGTAGGTGTGACGATGAGCGAGAAGGGTGGTTTATTGCTGACAGTCGGTGGTTCAAGCGATACCGAGTTGGTGCAACACGATGACGTCGCAGTATAACGCGAAGCTATAATTATTCCGGCGACATGTGCCCAAGAGCTTGACTGTGTTGTGACGGGTGCGTGACCCCACCCGACCTTTCCGCGCGAGCCCCGGTACTGCTGCTGCCGCTGCTACTTGCTTGCTGCACTATAATAATTATGCGATACGTCCGTTTGTGAATAGGTTCAAAGACCTCTCAACTGTTGTGACATCAAATTTGTTGCCTTGTTCACTTGTGGATTGTGCTTAATTATTGAAGATAAGTCGCTACTTCCACCCCCGAAAGTGTGTGAACCGGTGTCGCCCAAAACTGCAGTGTCTGTCGATACGATTAAAATTCTACTTCTGCTTAGATTCCCAATGCATTCAGTAACTGTTGGATTGGAGTAGTTAAAATTGTCGTTGAATGCTATAACACATAAAATTAGCAATTTTTGTTTGCCCCTTCGTATTCCTACTAGGAACTTCATATAGACTGGACAATAGCAAACGCCTGAAAATTCAATTGAAATACCCACCAAAATTTCTATACGATTAATGCCAATATTTTTCTGTTATATCGAAACTGTATACAATTAAGTTGCCTTTATTATGATCCATTTAACATCTGAAAGAGAAAAACTCTCCTTTTAGGGCTTGTGGTTTGTTTAGGTCAGCAAACTGATTTAAGGAGTGTAGATAATGCAAACCGGGGACCTAATCTAGTTATGAGTTAGTTTTAATTAAGTTCAAAGCCGACCGAAAATGGAAGGCTAATAAAGAATAAGGTTCTCGTGCATTATGAATAAAAAAACGAAATTGTGCACAAACTAAACAATGGCGAAAACAGTGAGATGTGCTGTGAATGGAGCCGGAGCGCGTCAACGCTTGCTGCAGTATGGAAGCAGCACAATGTTAGAATTATTGAAGCATTAGAAAATAAAAACTCAAATACCAAAGAACTGCATAAATCAGATAAAGAATATGTTTAGCAGCCTCTTGTTTTCGCAGCAAAACGGGGCAACATTGCTATTAGAGAAGTATTGTTTTAAAGAAGTTCCTATGACTTGTCTTTTTGTAGAATTTTTTTTCGAACTCCTTATTTTCCAAAGGTCTATTGGAAAGGCTTGATTACTGTAGACTTTTATGTGATTGAAATGTTAAATATTTCATTGAAAAAAATGATAAACGTTTGGTATTTATTGTTAATAAATATTTATAAACCGCGAACGCATTTTCACGCAATAATTATTCGACCAAATTACTTACATATACATTATAAATATGGCATTTTGCATATCATGCAAATCGAGAACACGTAAATATCAACTAAGCTGGAAAAGTGTGTGCGATAAAATTGTTACCGAGACTGTTGTATTATACAATCAAAATAGCTAAAGCTTTTTTCAAGTAAAATTTGATAGGTCGTTCTTGAAACTGTAAACATCCTACTTATTACAATCGAATGTAAATGATGCTTTAACAACTGCTTATGTTTGTGCAAATCTTGTCGTTTAATGTCGTTACTACTGAGCTTTGGAATTACTAAAATCAAAAACGCAACAATTTAGCAAACATGAACAAAAAATCTTAAAAAATTGGACAAGGAGCGTATAAGGTTTGGTTATTTTTGCTCATTACTGCTCGAATACTTGCATTTGAAAGGTGAAACATTGTCGGCTTGAAGGAAACAAAGTTGTTGAAACAATACGCTTTATTAGCATCATTTTCGATTAATTCTGTCGGGGTTCAATCACATTTGATACCAATTTGTTCACAGAGTTCAAACGCAGGGGCGTTTGGACTCGAATGGAATTTGTTTTCATCAAAACCTTTGTTTTCATCAAAACCTTTGTTTACAAGGTACAGCCCATTTAGCGTTAACAAATAAAATAGATACTAAGTACTATGCAGATTTATAAAAATCTTGTCTGCAACCCACCACACACAATTTCCCAGTCCGGCTTGCAACCTTGGACTCTTAATGCTAAATCCCTTTTCTGGAATTTCTGTCATTCAGATTCGACGTTAAACTGTAGGTCGCCCCGTGTATCTACCTTAGCGCTGAGGAGAAACACGTGGCAGAGAAGAGACTAATGCCCAGCAGTGGGACAAAAAGGCTGTGAATGAAATAAGATTATATTTAGATAAAACATTTACTGGGTTGTACTAACTAAGTGTTCGCAAACAACGACAAATGTTTATATGAGCTTTTTTGTATTGTTTTGTTGTTCTGAATCTATGCTGCGAATTTAATCCCCATTGTATGAAGTTTTTAAATTTTCATGGCATATCGATTGTACAGAAAATTGAATTATCTCGAAAACGATTGGGTTTGTCGACTTTTAAACAGAATACCTTTTTGGAGGTATTTTTGCATATCGAATAAGATTATTTTGTTAAAAGGAAGAAAAATAAAACAATGCAACGGATATTGTAGAAAACAGCACCTGATCCCCCCCCCCCACTGAGATGCCTCTGGTGGACTTATTAAAACGAAACTAGGCTCTAATCTACAACCTTGATGAGTAAGGTATGGCCATAACATTTTAAAACCTTGGTCCAACTATTACCATAATCATATGCAGAAAAGTGATCGGACAAGTCTCACTTTAGAAGGCTGCAACTCTGTAACCGTACACTTTTGTGTTTAGGTAAGTTGGGTCCTATTTTGGTCTCAGAAATTCGTGGTAGCGTTTTGTGCACACCTTCTAGAGACACCTTGCATAGCGGTGCACTGCGGATGTTGGTCAAACGGTATTCGTAGTGCAGAACAATCCGCGCCGGTCAGTAGATACTTGGATGGGTGGACCAACAGAGTGACATATGGAACCGGTTGTGCTTCAGAGGGTACTTACAGCCGTTGGTCCCGGTCGTTGTACGTACATCTTTGATAATTGTAAACCATATAGCGAAACTTCTCTGTTCAACGGGTTAGGGTAGCTTCGTACCGTACATACGTGCAAAGTGGGTTCACATGATAGCCGATAGGGAATGAACGAGTCATTGCCCTATACACAGAAAAGGAAGAAAAATCTGCAATATATTTTTCCACCCTCTTACAGTCTTATTTAACGAAATTTACATTTTAAATGATATTAATAAATATCAAAAACTTTTAAGTATGATGGTTGCTTAGTTATTACTTTTCAAATTGATTGATTTAATGTCTCCTGTGTTCACAATCAATTTATGTATTGGGTTGAGTGGCAAATTTAAACTATTTTTTTTTTAATTTTTGCTTCAATATTAATAATTATCCGAAAACTATACACGGTAGTTCTGAATAATAAAAAAAGGAAGCTTCTATGGTATTCCTAATTAAATAAAAGTGCCAGCCGTGATAAAGCCCATGTGCTGGAGAATATCAGACGTAGGCCTCACTGAAAGTTTTTGTTTATCTGTAAATATTTTTCAAATTTAAGAGCTGAATCTGTGTTGAATTCTATGACTGTTTGTAAATAATATGTGCTTAGTTATTTGAAAACAAATGTAAAAGTATATTTGTTTATATGGTGTGTTTATGTTCGCCAATCTGGCGAACTTCCCGCCCTTCTTATTTTTACCAAAAATACGTTTTATACGTTAATACGGATAGGCGTTTATTTGAAACCATATAGTTGAAAAATAAGGAAGTTGCGAATAAAACAAACGAGCATTGACCGATTCAGTCGGGTATTCTAAATGGTTATACAATACTAGTTACTCCAAAAGTCTCTTATAGACTTAAACTATGTACTTCCATTAAAGCTTTCACCTGTCCATTGTACTCAACATTTAAAAGAATAGAGTTACTGGGATGCCGTTCAAAATAATCATTTTAGAAAACACTAATACTGGGTGTGTCAGAATTATTACTCCTGTCTTCCTGCTTGTAATATGATAAATAATTAAGAACGCGAATCAGAGCCGGCGCGTGACGTTTTTCTGGTGTTTGCGACGAGTGTATTGCGCTTTTCTAAAAAACTTTTTCGTCAAATTGCAAATGAGAACCATTGTTTTAGTTCTGATGATACAAATATAAGTTGCTTTTTTCATGTAACCGTTTAAAGACATACATTGTGATAAAAAGCTGACCAAACCTAAAAACAGGAGGTAAGTCTTCCATGGTGAACTTACAATTATTAAAACAATAAATATATTTGTTGATTTCTAGTTTATTAAAAAAGTGGGAATCCAAAACTGATTCAAATATGTATTAAATGTCTAATTTTAACATTTTCAGGTCAAAGTGAAATACATTTTTGAAGGTATTCAGGCGATGTCTTTTATATCCAAAGCTATATAGTTCTTTGATTCTTAAATTGCTCTATCAGCCTCGTTTCTCGATTTTGTTTGTTCTGCCAACCAAACAGTTGTTGCTTCCAATGCCATATTACCCCAAATTACTTTTAATTAAGTTATAGATACACATTTTTCTTAAAGCTTTTTGAATAAGTTAGATGAAATAGCTTATTTGTTGTTCTCATGAAGACTTAATGAAACTACATAAAAGAATTTCACAAGAATGTTTAGTGACGGACGCTGGCACCCCCCGACGAACGGGGGGCGCGTGGCTCCGACAGGTTCGAGAAGACCCGAACAAGGGACGACGTACAGACGGGACCATATGCCATTCATTTTTCATTGAAAAATTTTGTTATCGTTTTTGTAGTCTTTAGGCGTCTTTTCTTTTGCGGCGCCTGTGCGCATCGCATACGCCACCACCCGGCTCTGACCTGAATCCCAAAAGTTGATTTAATAAAAAAAATTAGAGGATCAGTAAAGCGGAAAAAAATGATGCAATGTGGCTAATTTGATTATGTTAAGTAATGATGAAAATAACATTTTAAAAATGTTTATACCTTGCGTATCTACTTGATTTTTAGATTTTATATTCATAGATATTTTGTGTTAGTACCATGATGTATTTGTATCGCAATCCATGTAAGGGCATGAAAATATGTAAATTTAATCATATTTTCACAATTTGCTTGCATTCGTAATGTATGAAACTCTTCTTGTCCCTAGGCCCAATAATATATTAATTTCCTGCTATTAGCAGAACCTCGTACAAATGGCAAAATCGATTAATAAGTTACTAAATTAGGAAGAATAAGACGTCAATCGATTTTTTATTCTTAGTCAGCAAACATGGCAGATGGCAGGTTTATAAACTTTAAATTGCAATTTTAAACCAAATATAATTAACCTGTCATTAAATCTAGTAAAATATTTAATTACAAATATAAGAAATATAAATATCTAAAAAAAGGTTTGTGCCATAAAGTAATTTAAGTATAATTCGCGTCGAAACGACTATGTACCTATGTAACGTTGCGTTAGAACGTGTTCGCTTGCAAACGGCCGCGTTCAACTGGCTATGTTCCGTCTTATAGAGAGATAGTACTGTGAGGTAGCGAAATTTAAAAAAAAATCTCTGTCAAAGTCCCCCTACGGCTTCGCCAGTAAAAGTGGCCATCGGAAAAATTCGGTCAGTTGGAAATTCATAGAAAAATTTACTCGGCGAATAAATTCACCGAATTAAAGTGCTGTCCTTTAAAATAAACCGAAATATTCACAACTAAGAAATGTCGCCGATTAAAAGATAAGTCCTGTCGCCAATAGTTGATATACATAATTTAATTTTAGGAAGGTTATACAAATAAATATTGATCAATAGCAACGGGGATAAATATGCATACTGTTTCAACTGCGATTTCCAGATTTGTGTTCAGAGGAACTATTGTTATGTGATTTTCACCAAAAATAATGTTGGCAGCTCATTCTGTGGGTGTAAAATGTAAGTGCGTGGGCTGTAAACTTTGTTTCTTTTTTTGGTACAGCTATTTTATTTGTAGCCGTAACTGTAATCACTCATTTGTTGTGAACTTGTAATACAGACAGATATCGTGTTCAGGTAATTAACATAAATCATTCATCGTCACATTAGCGCTATCAGTGGTAACAAAAATTTGCTAAGTGTAAAATGGTTCTCGTTCGGTTTTGTAAGAAAATATATCTCATGTAAAGAAAATAACCAAAAATGAAAGCATATTTTGAACCTCGATTTCGTCAAAAAGTATTGTTCTAAAATTTTTCGGGAGGTCTAAATAAATATACAGAGTGTTTAACGACATTTTGTTCATTCAAAGATTGTTGTATTCCGGAAGACATTCTAACATGGAATATGTTTTACCAATAGGCCCCGTCAAAGAACTTGCTTAATATTTGGGCAACATTCTAAACGCTTTGGTGGTTTAATACAATATCGAAATCAAAACTATCTCGCTATGGTCATTTGGCTCTCGAAAGAGCGCGGTGACCTTTTCTGCTATGCTTGTGGCGTACCTGAAAGCAATGTCACAAACATATTGTTTGCTTCGAGCCACGGGACTTGCACTTCGTCTGAGAAGGCGTTCTCGACCGAAGTTAATCAATAGTTTGCCATAGCCTTACGAGGAGATCTAGCCGTGTTAGAATTTGATTATTCTGAACCTAGAATCGATCACAAATATGTCATTTCTACTTATGAAGGCCCTCGGAAAGCGACCCTTTCATCGTATGCTGTTTAACCCAGAATATATACAGCATCCTGAATATAAATGATAAATAATAGTATAATAAAAAGAAATGAATTAATCACGCAAAATTTGCCATTTACATTGGGACTTGAGAGTTTTGGATATTTGCCAAGAAGTTTCTATTTCGATCTGTACCGGTTGTTTACACACTATACTTAACCTATCTCACGTAAACGTTTATTCGGAATGTGGTGAAATGTAAGCAGTAGTGATTGTATTGTTCGTCTTTGGTTATTGAATTCAAGCGGAAGATTTATGCGACATAGGGATTAGTATGTAATGCATACTTTGAATATATTCTCGCTCATTTTGGACGTTTAAGGTCAAATACAGTCTGCCTGTGTTTGTTTATTATGATACCGTTTCGGCAGAACAAGAAGAAGAAGAGTGGGCCTTTAGCAGGCAACTTTTTTTTGTGGAAACGTGTTATTAGCCCGAATTAGTTAGTGCTTCATACTGTTAGGTGGGCATATATGTGGTGCATATAATATATAATTCAATTACTTAAGATAGTGGTGCTCCTGCATTTCGTTTATGCGTTACCTGAGGAAACAGACAGCGGGTGCGAGCCGACAGAACTCATAGATGGCAACAGGCAACAAATAATAAAACAGAAACGTACTTATCTGTCAATGAATATTGGCCAGTTGTACTCATCTATAGAATGGCTGATGTGGCTACAGCCAATTATATTTATAGTTTCATTACTACGATGATGCATGTCTGATGATGTGCCAATCCTCTAGAGCAGAGGTTCTCAAACTTGATTTGTCGTGTACCACTCAAATATCTACAAGAACAGTAACGCACCACTTAAAATAAAAATTTGACATTTAAAATTATTCGATATTCGGCCGAATAGTAGCCTAATTATTCGGTATTTGGCCTGATAGAGAAACATCGAATAGTTTCCTAATATTCGTTGCAACTCAACATTAAACATAATAATTACAATATTTTGGTAAAAGGATTTGTTAGCTGTATTCTCATGTTCGTGATTTTTACTTCATGTATAGATTTCGCGTTTTACATTATAAAATTTAGTTCACATATTTTCCACGTTCTTTAGGTGCTTCGTGCCACTGTAGCGAGCAGCACGAGTGGCGATCCTCGACGTAGCTCGCGTACCGTAGTTTGATAACCTATGCTTTAGAATCTAGAGGGTGCTCTGGAACTGGCCTACCTCCAGCCAGAACACTTGCTTACAGTTATTAACACAATTCGGGAGCGGGGCAGGGGATTTCCTCAGCTGCCACATACGACGGCGGCAGTTTAATTAATCCCCCTGGCATTCATATACATTCATAATAACAATAATCTCACGTAGGCCCCATAAGAGACCACCTGTGCCAACTGACTGACCCCCGAATGATTAGTACGTAAAAAATGTGTAAGCCCGCTACACCCACTAACTAGTGGCATAGCTAACTCTACTGCTCCCAACAACTACTTAGATAATCTTGTGTAATATTACAATAATGAGACCTAAAGTACACGTATAAGATGTAGAACATCAAGTACATAATATGTAACCCATTCGGGTGAATATAACACTTCCTGGGGCTTACCTCATATGCCAAACTTCTCCGGCGCAATATATTCGCACGCGCATACACACGCACACACAACTCCCCCCCTCATACTCGCAAAATCTCCTTCCCGCAGAGACACTCATACACAGATTAATTTTGAGATACATAAATTTGTGGAATGCTGAAATGAAAAGCCACTGAGAAGTATCACGTTGAACAAGAATTAATTATTCGTAGGTTCAAATTGCTTTAAAAGTAATTGTAATATTAAAACAGTATCTTTTTAAACCAAATCAATTATTAGAAAATATTTGTAACGATTTCCGCGCCTAAAAGAGGGAAACCCTTTATTCATATTTAATTATTCCCAAGCTTATAGGAATTTTTAATATTTCGAAGTTACCTTTTCTGTCAAGTCGACGCAAGGCGTTTGGGAGTTTCAAAAGTTGGGAGGAAGGAGATTCTAAAGACAGTTTTCGATATTAAGTCAGTGGGTTAAGCATTGTCAACCTTACCGGAAGTATATTGTGAATAGTGAATTATTTATTAAAATCGTTTGTCGATTGGGAATTAGTTTTCCGCTTTAAGAGTCACTACACAGGAGCATTTCCCATAGTTGTAGGGAAGCAAATCTCCAGGAATTTATTTCCAATATAGAATTTACTCCGGTTAAGAAGATATTTTTGGTGATAGGCCAGTGCCCATCTACTGGTAAAATTCGTACGGCTGGACTTCCAGAAATTAAGGCGACGCAGTAGAAAAACTCTACATTTATACGTATTGTTCAAATTGATACGCTGTCATCGTCGAGTAACCTTGGGAAGGTTTTTCCCGAAGCGAGTGGACGCGTGGGTCTATAGATAGGGAGTCTGGTGTACGGTCGAGCTAATTGCCGCCACATCTTCATCAAGGGAAGTGCATTTTGAAAACTGTATAACCTTGTCTTGTTGTTTACGGTTTCTTTATGGTTATTTAAGAATTAATTTATTAATTGAGTGGGGTCACAGAATTGTGTCATTGGGACTTTAATTGGGGATATGTGTACATATGAAATACTATTGTAATATTCTATATTCCAATTTTACGTAAAGCAGATATACAGGGTACTCCAATAGTGGGTTGATATTGCGGTTGTAACAGTTCACGCCTTGACGATAGTTTTTGATCGTTTGATCACGCATGAATTCGTGACACGAAGGCCTCCGAAGTTACGGAATGCGCTAAAGATTTCTAGTATATTGTTGTGTAGCGCAATAAAAGTCCGAAAAATTGTTTGAGTGTTGCCAATTTAAGTTTCGTTATATTCCGTTCTAGTAACGTAAAATTGGGACTACTAATTTATTTGAAATCATTGTTCTTGCATAGAAATATTAGAACTGTCATTGGGTTTTGTTGTTTTATTAAGTAAACAGAGATTTGGTTGCAACGTGTCTTTTATTTTACGACGAATTATTTGGATTTAAGTCTACGTAAAGGACATATAGGAAGATATAAAGGTAGGTGATTATCTATCTTGGGGTCCGATTTCTCATTTACCACCTCGGACGATGCTAGAAAATTATAAGTCGGTGGCGCCTATTAATTAATTAATTGTTTTGAACCTACTCCTTCTTCGATTGGGTTTCCGGGATACTAGCATCTGTCAACTTGTTAATTTTCTACCTAAGCAGTGGCGGAGTTGCGAGGTTGTTTTTGTAATTAAACCAATTTTTGTATGTAGTAAAGATTAAAGGCGTGACATATTTTTCTAAAATCGGCTGCCCAACTGTTATTAATGAACAGGGCCCTAACAAGAGAGCGATGCCATTAGCAAAGATTTTTTACAGCTCTCAGCACGTAGATATGTAGAGTGTGTCGTGAAAGTAAAGGGACGCAGCTTAACTGCTGCTTGCTGTCATGTTGGACTGATTGAACCAAACATACCTTAGCACAAAAGTGCTTCCTTAAAAGGATTTGCTCTTTAAAGAAGAAACAAATATTTTTAACATTTTTTATCCGTTGAGAATGTTCGGCATCCCCTGAAGTGTATGTGTATCAATTTTCGACTTTATCCGCCATTTTGTTTCTGAAATATACCGAATGTTAAAATGTCCAACAGGTGTTTTAGCTACTTAAACCGTTTAGTTTACTTAGAGTTTAAAATCAACAATTTAATTTTTATAAAATTCCACAAATTAGCATCACCACTAATTTTTAATATGAAACCAAAACAAATCCTTAATCGGCTTTTGATGGGTACCCTAAACTCAATACAACAATGACACATGCGTTAACGCATTAACAACATTTAAGTTAAGTGAATTTGTTATCGTCCTCTAGAATTGATTGAATAATAATCTGTTTTAAACTTTTCAATTACAAGGAAATCTGGTAACTAATTGGTCAGGCTCGTAATGTACATCAGTCCGCAACGTCACGTTTTCGGTTAATCATCCGAATTCTGGCAACGATAAGGTGGTCCTGATGTGTGCGACGTAGTCTCCTTAGCCACTTCCTTCTTGTTTGCCTGTTCCTCGCGGCTCGTATTCATCTCGGGCTGATTGCGCTTCTTTGTGTAGTTCAAATGCAGCAAATTTCTCCGCAGTTCCATTTCCTAAACTTACAAGATATGAATTCCAAGTGACATCCTAATACATAACCTACATCCGTGTATTTGCACTTTAGGAAACTTGCTCTTGCTTTCTGCAGCACTCCTAATAACATCGCGGGCGCGTAACGTCACACTCATCAGCTGTTTCCTTCTATGTAAAACAATTAACATCATGTAAAAAAATTAGTAGGAATTTGTAAGGGTTTTTGATTGTTTTTCTGGGCATTTTATACTCTTCGGTATTTTTAAACAAGAAGTGTGAGGGAAACCATTACTTGTATACGTAAAGGAAATAGAAACGAGTTATTTAGAGAATTTATTTCTTAAGAGTACTCAAAATAGGCTACAATTAGTGTTTTCTATTGTCTCTGTAGCTACCTTAATAAGTGACCTTTCCACGTGCGGTTTTTTAAACCAGTAGATAACATATAAAGTGAAAAAAATCAAAAAAAGTTATAAGAACTTGTGATAAAGATTTCTCAAAAATACGGTAAAATTAATCTACTTTTACGACAGTAAAAATAAATTAGTTAATTTTTTTCAGTTTATTAGAAACAAGCTTCCGTTACCAGTTTACTTTATCGTATATTATACGCCTTGTCTTTGACATTGGCTGCAGTTCGTTTTCCAGCGTTCAGGCAGGTCTTAAGCCCCGTGGCGGACAGGGAAACAATTATAATGGTTTGTCGATGTAAAAAGTAACTTTTAGTTTTTGATAAAAAGGTCGCTTTAGGATCCCGTTAAATAAAAAAATTACTTAGTTTGATCGTTCTATTTTATGCACAATTTCAGGTGGCAGTTGCTGGGTTGTCATTCTATAATTCTGTTTTTTAATTGGCTCGGATAGAGCGAATGTAGTTGAGGGGAGCGGGAGGAGCGTGATGCAAGTCCAAAGAGGACCTATCATCTTTCAATTAATCCCGAATGTATGAATGGCAACCTCGACCCCGTAAGGTAAAAGAGGAATTGATACAGAGAATAATTCGCTCTCTATGTTAGAACCAACTTTGTGCACTAGTTCGTGAATAAAACCAATACAAAAAAAAATACTAACATAGGTGACTTTTAAGTAGAGTAAATAATCTTTTGCTGCTGTGAATTTAGGTTGGGAGCAGAAATAAAAATGAAAAATTTTTATTCTGATTTTAATAAATTTTTAACTTATTACTAAAAACATACGGTGTTCCTTTAAAGAAATTTTGTATAAGATGGGGGATTGCTTTTCTATAGACAGTTTTCTTGACTGAAAGGTTGGATGCAGCACAAAAAACAGTTTAAAATATAACGAAAATATAAGTTGAATAAATCCATTGTGCTGTCATCCAATAAACGTTAAGGCATATTAGAGTTTAGAAGCTTATAATTGATAAGTTCAAAACATTATTAGTTGTAATTTCAATAGATATAAATTATTAATCATATTGTTTTGTTTTATTAATCGGTACGAAGTAACGATAAAACAATTGACAAGGCATATAATTTGGTTGTGATTATCAAATACAGATTGAAAATGAAAAAATGAAACGTTTCTTATACAGTTGCTGCCATACTGTACTACTGGATAGGCATTTTGTTACCTTAATCGCAACTAAAGCTTTATTCGGTTATTTTACCGTTATAGACTTAAAAGTGGGTATTTAATAGATATACCTAAAGTTCATTATTACCCGAATATTAATTGAATCGTTCTGAAACTACACTAAACGTTGTATTCTTGCAGGAAACGGTCGGTAATAAAATTCACTTTTGTTTGTCCCTCTAGGAAACATACAACCAAGATGCCCTCACGTGTACGACCAATGTATTAAAAACGAGCATTGTCTTAACCACTTGTACAGAGAACTAGAACGTGTGACTGTATGAATTTTAAATTTCCAAACTAATTGTTGAATATGGAAATGAATTTGCTTTTTTTGTCTATTTCAGTTTGGCTATAAATTACGTTTTTAAGGCATTTTTTATATCTGATGTAGAGTAATACTACTCTTGCATAGAATTTTACCATTTAACCGTATTTAAAGGTTACAGATTTAACCAAGCGCCGCGTTCACAGCAAACATATGTGATGTTTGATACACAAGATTTAAAAAAACACATTTCAAGTGGTGTTATCCACTGAATTTTATAATGAACACACATTAAACTGTTTACAAATTTTTTTGCTTTTGTAAAATTTTGCACTTGTATTACAAGTTCCGATCTGAAATTTACTGTCCCGATTACAGGGAATGGTGGCCCAATAAGCGATATAAAATGCTAAAATGTTATTTCTTTCATTTGGTTCCTGTTCTTTAAGATTCGGCCCAAAAAAGCAACTATCCCGATTAAGTGGTGGCCCAGTTAACCAGAATCTACTCCACATATAGTATTTCCTGCATATTTCTCTGCCATGTTAATGAATAAATATTAAAGGAAAAATTTCGGGAGAGACTTTTTCGGAAACCAAGCGGATATTTAACCAAGGTTGGGGGCTTGTCTTCGAAGCTGCTACCCCGAAGTTGTTTCTAACTGCCTACAATTTACATGTTATTAAAACTTCCCGATTAAATTTTGCAGTTTCTTATAGAACGTTCGCGGTTAATTTTCGCTTATTTCCACCAGGTTAGTTTTCAACTGTTTTAGAAAATAATTTGCGTGTAGGAGACTTTGCTTCTGCGAAAAACTGCTACGCACGGCGGTAAGTTGGTAAGTTTGTAATTATGGCGTACTATACAGATGCGTCTGTTTATTTACTTTTATAAATTTGCCTCGAATTTCGCAATGTGAGAAGCGTGAGGTTTAACTGAGAAGGTAGGTGTACAAGTTTTGTGGTGTTTAGCTAATCGGTTAACGTTCGAGAAATTATTAAATACTTATAGTAACAGACCTAAACATAATCTGTAAAAGTATGGAATCATGCTATAAGAATCGAAAGCACTTCGCATTTACGTTTTGTAAGATGTAATGATACCATCATGTATAAAACTGGGTAATAATATTCTGTCGTTGTTTTTAAATATATTTTCAATTGTTGAATGGAAATACTTTATGATATTGTAAAGAACTCAGTAGACAATGTTCTTGAAACAATTTTTTATCTAATAAGTCAAAATAATACTAATGTCCGATTGACAGTTCATAGAGGTTATAAAAAGTAATTCAGTTTTCTAGTTCGTAGGAGAGAAGATCGCTTCATCTGGTAAAAGGCGAAGCACTCGAAGAAGAAGTTCACTGTAGAGCGTCTCACCGTGAGAATGTAGTGCAGGCTCTTCTGGACTATGCAAACCTTTTGACAGTTGACTGTAAAACATTGCCAAATGTAAGTGCTTTAACGGCGGTATAAGTTTGCTTAGATGAAGTAGATCCACGCACGGATGTCGAGCTAACTCTTAAATAGTAGCTATCACCGATAAGCGGTTTGCACAAGAAAAGGCGGATACGTTATGCTTCACAGGTGCTGTGTATCTTCAAAGCAAGTTTAAGTAGAAGTTTTGCAATGCTGGTGTCCATAAGAGCCTGTAATATACTCTCACCGCGAGACGCTCCATAGTTCAAGTATTTTGTGTATTATTTGGCTAACAGCCGTGTTTCATCAATACATTGGAATTCATCGCGCCAAAAAAATGTCGTAAACATTATGAAATCCTTTTCCAATATCAAATTGAAATATTAAGACGTTCTTTGGAAATATTTGGTAAGCAGTATCCTTTGCCCGACGTTTAATCCTTTTACCCAATTCTTCGTGTGCCCGCCGGCAACACCCTATGTACATATATCATCAAGAAGCGATTTCTATTTAATGGGAGTTTCGCTTGCCTTGTATTAGTTTACTACAAAGCTCTGTGCATGATTGCGTGACAAACGGCATTACTCGCGGTGCGTACGAAGTACATGCCCTCCATTGTATAACTTACGCCACCGTACGTACCTTCCTGATTAACTGCCGGATTACGGAATAAAGGCGGCCGTTGTAAGCAGTTGGCACACTTGGACCTAGTAAACTAAATCCTATTTTAAGATGCCCAGCAATGACCAAGGAATTATATTTTATCAACTAAGTACTTACGAAGGCGAATATTTTCAAATGAAACCTGTCGCACGAATATTTGTAATTAGATAGTATTCAACGGTACAATATCGTTTTCGGAAATAGTCGATGAACTTCGTGGGTAGCTGATTATTTGGATTTATAATATTTCAGAATTTAGACAAAACGGATAGAAATAAATCTTTCTATTTTCTTTCTATCTTTCTTTATTAGCCCGCAACATCCCATTGTTTGGCAAGGGCCTAGAAATAAATACACTGCTGAAATTTCACTTTTAGTATTCTTATGTTGTGGGCTTTTTTTACACGCGTTTGTGAGTTGTTGACACTGATCCTGCTAACAAATAAAACACAAGTTTAAATATAAATAATAGATATATTTTATTTGCAAATACTTATAACAAACACCCGTTTAGATGGTTTCGCAAATATGGCTCCACCGTAGTAGTCGGGTAACTTGTAGACGCTTTTAACCTTCTCGATTATACAAATTAATAGAACTTTAACATGTCGATAACTTAAACTTTGTTGTTCACGTTTAATTAACATCTCATTGTTGTATTATCGGACGTAATGGCGGATCATTTCTTGCTCGCAAAATCATCCACGAGGTTGTTTCAACCTGCAGTATCTGCTACGGTAACGGCGATTTCGACAAAATTGTCAATATGAAGGTTTCGTTATATGCCGGATACAGTGAAGTCATTGGCGGTTTAACAGGACTTCCAGTTTAGCGGGAAATGATAACAACTTTTTTATTTTAAATGGAATATATTACATATTTTTCTATATATCGATGGAATTCTTTTTTCGAGTTCATTGATATAATGTTTGACGTTTATCGAAACCTTCATGTGAAAGCTTTGTCAAAATTGGGGTTACCCTAGTAGAAATATTTGCATTGTTCCGTACTTTTGCCCAACCCTGTATTATGAGTTTTAATAAAATACTAACATTAATGTATGTGTAATCGTGGAATAATATATTTTTAATAACGTATTGTTTTGCCACAGTACAATTAATCATGTACTTTTTTCAATTAATTATTTCTCGTACACTATCTTATTTTTGGCGTTACACATTTTCGCATTGAAATAAAAATATATAATCCAAATTGACAGGTTGCTTAAAAAAGTCAACTTCTGAACATTGTGTCAGCGAGGAACGCGCAGAGCACATACGGAGAGGAGAGTAATATGTTACCTCGTTATAAAAGGGCATGGAATATTCAATCAACATTTTTATGCGCAGCTCACAGTTTGAATGTTGCTGATGAACTATTAATATTAGTATGTAATTGTTGTTTCGCTGCGTTTAAGCACATGAAAATCCGTAAACAACAATGTTTATTATAATTACGATAAGCATATAAATACGCAGTGGCTCGTATATATTTCCATTATAATTTGGCTGTAACTCTGCCAAGGGCAATATAAACTGCTCAAAAATGAATAGGGATATTGCAGTGTGATACTTAAAGGCAACATCAATTGCATTTATAATAAAAAAACTACCAAAACAACAAAATGTAACATCTTTTTAGTAATGAACATGAAAATTACAAAGCGGGTACGTTTAAAGAAGAAATGTAACAATATTATAATGAAAATCGTTATTGTCTCTTTTCACTTAACTTAAATTTATTAAATTCTAATACCGCGTGGCATCTCCTCTGGCAACAATAACTGCTCTGCACCTTGCTAGCATATTCTCAATGCAATTATCAATATGTTCTTGATGAATTTGATGCCATAGTACCAGCAATACATCCCTCAGCTGATGCACAGTAGTAGGTCTTGGATTATTATGACCCAGCTGTGTCTGCAAAAGGTCCCATGCGTGCTCGATGGGGTTGAGGTCTAGAGATAACGGAGGAAGAGCAAGATTGTTTATTTCCTCATCTCGAAGCATCTCTAAAACAACCCGATTACGATGCGGCCTTCCATTGTCGTCAAGAAAAACAAAATATTCCCATCCAACAGCGTTGCGACGGTTCAGAACATGGTCTATAATGATCTCTCGGGCATAACGTTGACCCTTGAGGGTACCATTAAAGATATGGAGGTCAGTACGCCACCATAAAGAAATTTCAGCCCATGCCATAAGACTACCACCACCAAAGGCAACGAGTGGTTGGGTATACTGAGGTAAAGTACAATGTCCGGCACTACGATATACTCTTTGACGCCGGCTATCATTGCTGAGACAATATTTGGACTCGCCCGAAAACAGTATGTCATCCCACGGTGTCGCTTCTTGAAACCTCCGTCTTGACCATTCCACCCGGTGTTTTCGTTGAGTCACAGTTCTTGCAGGACATCTCAGGGGGCGGTATGAGGTAAGTCCTACCGCAAACAATCGATTTCTCACAGTTTGGTCGGAGACTCGATTTCCTGGAGCACTTGCTGCAGATGCCAAGCAGTTGAAAAGGGGTACATTCTTGCATTAATTACAATATTTTCATCATTTCATGTCAATAATATTCATTTTCGAATCTAATACTCTTTCGTAAATAGATGGGTCATTGTTATGTTTCGTCGCCGCTGCATTCATCAAGCTCGAATTCCAATTAAAAAGCTTAGGTACGTGTGCTTCTCTGGTGGGAGGAGGAAACGTTCGTTCCTTTGTTTTAAGGCTGAGAGTGCGGGATATCGGAATTAATCTGGGCCTTTTTCGAAATGTTCCTATATATCGGTAAAAAAAATGGGAAGTACGTACATGTACAAGTTTAACAAATTATAGATATGTTCTAAAATGTATGTAAAAACATTCTGATTTATGTTTTGATGTCAGATGTCAAAGTAGCGATTAGAAACTGTTTATACATTTTTATTTATTGTTGTAGCAGTAATAGTACATAAATGGACTTAGAATTCTATACTGAATAGAAAAAAAAACGCAAGTTTTAGAAAAAATGAAAAATTATCGTCTTGGCCAATTTCTTAACTGTATCTCTCGATAATTTCAGAGAAATTAGCTGGTTAGAATTCCTAAACATTTACGATGTAAATCAAAAACTGTAATTTATGCACTACAAATACCTACTAAGCAAAATTTTGCCTAATAACCCTCACTGTTTCTGAAATAGAAGTTGTTGCAATTTGTTTATTAATATCATTTTGCTCTATATTTCGCACACAACGATAGCTCTTAGGATACAAATTTGTAGATGACTAAATATTTAATGTTGTAACGTTGTAAGGTAGGTCGAACTCGATTTTCAGAAATTGTTCACTACATTTCTGACTAAATGCAAAGTAATTTTACATTCGATTTAGAGGAAAAAAGTGCTGTTGCATATGTTTCACAGACGGGTGTTTTCCCGAAGCTACTTAATTATTCAGAGCAAGTTACTTGGTGGTTGTTTGCCGCTTTGTAAAAACATGAAAATTTTTATTATTATGTAATGTATATATTTTGCGAAGTGAAGAGGATTTATAAACACATTAAAACAAAATTTCATTCTAAAATTTAAGAATTATTGTAACATTGGTCTGTTCCACATTTTCCAAATTTTCCAATAGGTTTTAGTGACTATAATTAGCTTCATATCTACGTAAAATTCAAGTCTAATGTGCTAAATAAGCGAATAGATATTGCAACTATTAAAACTTATGAATCTTTCAACATAAAAGCCAACTTTCAGCTATCCATTGAACTGGCGGAGCAACACATTAAAATACCTATAACTTACACAGCGATATACGGTTTAATGGAAGAGACGAGGACGCAACAGTCCAACTGGAAGCAAGTGAGATTATCACTTGAAATATGTTAAATAAGGACGGATGCATAGTATATCTTAAGTTGAACATTGAGAGACCCTAGAATCAAAATTTGAAAGTTTTTATATATAAATATATATCATGCCAATGCCGGGTTTGAATTGAATTTCTCAAGCGGCGTCTCAGTAAAGTCGTGAGAAACAAGTAAATATTTTTTTGCTAACCCCCATCGTACCGATATATTTAAACGAAATCCTAGTGGCTTTTAGAATATACATTTTGAAATTTTTAAGAATTAAGAATTATGAAGCGATAACCCAAACGGAATTTGAAAATTATCTTTTTCAAGAAGTTATGAACCATAAGAAAGTAGCCCTATCTATACGTTCCTTGCATTGTTGATTTTGCTGTTGTCTTTAACGTTCCTTTTGTTGCTGCTGATCGTTAAACCTGTCTATGAAGACCGTCCGGAAGAGGCAGTTGTGTTCATATTTTCATATCTACTGGTAAATAAGCATTGTTTATATAATTTGCACTATTGTGTCAGTACTAATATGGTTACTGAATAATAAACAACCAAGGTAAATAATAAATTTTTCATGTTACTGCTTACTGAAAATACGGTAACATAAGTTCACAAAACACTAGATAAGCGGAAAGGCCTTTGTACTAGTAGGAAATCTTGAGTAGTATTAACTGTAAAAAATAGTTTATGTAGTTCACGAAAACACTACACGAACGAAAAAGCGCGTTGGTCCAGCGAGAAATCTTAAAACTAAGTATTCCTTCTGCGATATCTTTGTTCTAACCATTTCCAAATCTTCAGGTACTTTGGTAATACAGTGCACGCCGCTTAATGTACTAACATCGGGATTCTGGGTTTCAGGATAACAGTAATCCATTCATAATAATAAACGGAGAAACCATCCTTCGGTTGCAACAACATGTTCTTTTCCTTTTTTATTTCTTCGCAAGTTGTCCCACCTTTTGGCGCATCAACGGGCCATCTACGAGGATGGTTCGATAACTACGTGGCCTAACAAAGAAAACGCAAGTTTTTTTCGACGAAAAACATTTTATTTTTCAATATAGTCTTCTGCTCGCTCAACACACTTATTCCAACGATATTCCAAATTAGCAATGCCTTCATTGTAGGTCGATGAATCCAAGTCCTCGAAATAGCTATTTACTGCAGCGATTACCTCGGAATTAGACGAAAATCTCTTACCGCCGAGCCATTTGTTCAGGTTTGGAAACAGATGATAATCGCTGGGAGCCAAATCTGGGGAATAGGGCGAATGGGGCACTAATTCAAATCCCAATTCATGAATTTTGACCATTGCAATCGCAGACTTCTGGGCAGGTGCGTTATCTTGATGGAAAGGCACTTTCTTCTTTATCAAATAAGGCCTTTCTCTTTGATTTTATCGCTAAGTTGTTGCAACAAATTGGCATAATACTCGCCATTTATTGTTTTTCCCTTTTCTAAGTAGTCGACCAATGAGAATCCCAAAATACGGTTGCCGTAACCTTTCCTGCTGACAAAACCGTTTTTGCCTTCTTTGATGGCGGAGAACCTTTGTGTGTCCATTGTTTGGACTGTTCTTTGGTTTCGGGAATATAATGGTGGACCCAGGTTTCATCAACGGTAATAAAATCTTCGGATTGTGGCGAAAACGTGCCAAAAGGTCGCGAGAAACACTCAAACGATTCAGTTTTTGCGCCGGTGTGAGCAACCGCGGCACCCAACGCGCCGAGTATTTTTTCATTTCCAATTCTTCAGTTAAAATTCTGTGCACACTGTCATTTGATATACCCACTATGTATGCTATCTCGCGCACTTTTACTTTTTCAATCATATCCGGGGCAGTAGCAGTGTTTGGACGTCCACTACGGGGTTCATCTTTTGTGCTCACACGACCACGCTTAAATTCGGCAACCCAGTTTTTAACCATTGAAAACGAAAGAGCGGATTCCTATAGTGTTGAATCCAGCTCTGCTTTGATTTTGGTTGGTGTTAAGCCTTTCAAATGAAAGTACTTTTATCCCTGCTCTCAACTCAGTTTTTTCCATTGTTTACAAAATCACACGAGACGTTCACTTTGGCGTACTGTCAAAAACAGACTAATTGACAGATCGCTCTGTACTGTCATATAATAAAGGATAGTTCTACAGAATGGTAAAGAAGATTCCTCCGAATTCGCGCCATTTCAGTACGCATTCCACTTGCTCGTCATTTCCAGAGCTATTTCTTTTGGTGTTTAAATTGTCATTTTTCTACACATGGTCTTCAATTTCAACGCGTTTTTAAAATTTCATTCAGAACTGGATGTGAAATGTTTAATTGAGCTGCTGCATTTTGCTAGCTTATTTTCGGCAACTTGTCATACTGTTCTAAACTGTTAATTGTTTTTTTTTCAGCTAACATCACTTCTCTTTTACGTTAGCCGTTGCAAAGGTTAGAATAGAACTGAGTTCACTGAGTTAACTGCTGCCAACCAGCCTGCAGACTATTAACTTACGAAAGAGAGAGCTCTTTTACCCCTCGAGCTTAAAAATACCAACAGAAAAATGCATGCAAGTAAAGTTATTGCTCGCGGACGAAAGTAATCCTTAGAAAAAAATGATAACATGAACCAAAGTCATGATTACTATAAACGATGTTTTTCCTATGTGGTTGTATATGCCCAGCCCGTTCATCGCGCAAGTCTTAACTATACCCGAATGATAACATTATTCGTGATTTCAATAAGCGGCGTGTATGTATTTGCAACCATATGAATACAGAGGGATTGTTGTTGACCAAGAAGCGTTTTGCCGCAACACACCCATTACTGGATTTACGTGTACTACCTAACTTCAGTAGTTCCACATAAATGGGCAAATCACAACAGACATATGAAACTGAAACTCTTCATATTAAAAAAAGTTTAAGATCTATTTGCTTGGAAACACATTTGCGATGGTGTTCCACGACGTTGTAATATTAAAATCATTTCCGGTTCGGGAAAATTGACTTGCAAACAGTTACATGCAATAGCAGTTACGCGCATCAGTTTTATAATGAAATCGTTTTGAAGGGCCGCGTTGCGATTCACCCCGCTTTAATAATTAAAATACTAATTACGCGCTGCGGTCGCAAGTACGAGCAAAAATTTTGTCATAAACAACAATAAAGCCGTTTAGCAGACACTTTTTTCATTAATATTTATGTTTTCCGAGCGAAATAAACAAACGGTTGCTGTGCCTTTTAATTTTCATAGTATTGTGTTGTGTAAAATATGTTTTATAAAAAGTAAAGCGAGTAAGGTCTAAGTTCATGCTTTTATCAGTTTTTCTATTTCGGTTTTATAAAGCCGTTCTAAGCGCACTGTTTTAGCTTAAAAACAGTACGTTAAGGAGGCCTATAATCGTACTGTTTTTAGTTTGTTTTTTTACGATGTTGGTAGTTCGATTTGAATTTGAAAGTTTGAAATGTCAGTTTCAGCCACCTGTCAGTGCTGCCATAAGTGTTTATAAAAACTCCCTAGTAATTGATATGACGTAAAATTTTC
>JABXWE010010544.1:0-52751 GCA_014611495.1 Limonius californicus | reverse complement strand
TACCTCTGGGCACGCTATCGTAGGCCTTTTCAAGGTCTATAAAGAATATATGTGTATCTATTTGTTTTTCCTTGTTTTTTTTTTCTCTAAGCTGCCCAACGCAGTGGCTGTTGTCTAGACATGATCTTTCTACTCTGAAACCCACTTTGTTCTTCACCAAACTGAATATTTTCTTCTTCTATTTTACTTTTTTATAACGCTCGAGAATACTCTAGCCGTATATGGTATATGGTATAACACTAATTCCTCTATAGTTGGTACATAGCTTTTTATCTCCTTTTTTGTAAATTGAGGTAATGAATGATTGATGATTCCATTCCTGCGGAATGTCGTTTCCTTTTTCTATCTTGTCGAATATCTTTTACAAGTATTGTATAATTTTCTTTCCTCCGTGTTTATTTAATTCTTGTTTCCTGGCCCAGATGCTTTATTGTTCTTTGCTTTTCTAAGCGCTTTATGCATGTCTTCTTCTGTGATTTCTGCTGTTGGCTCTTCGTTGCCCGTTATATCTTCTGTGTTCTTATATTTATATGTGTTATTGTAATACATTAGAGTTGTTATCCACTGCTTTGGAGGTATGATTTGTATTGTTCCTGTGGTATTGTTATTATTTCTATTTTTTTAATTGTTTTCCAAGCATCTGATGATTTATTATATGCTAATGTATTCTCGCTATGTGTACAAAGTCATTCCAATATTCCTCTTTGTCTTCTTTCACACTTACTCTCGGAACTAAGAGAAGAATAATATATGTTATAGGATCTAATTCTTTGTATATACACGGACAAGTAACGAGACTTTTCGCGTTTTCATTAAAAATATAAAAAAAAAATCCGGTGTATAGTCCTTTTTTTCCCTTACTGTACGAGTAAGATCGCATGCATATCTTACTCGTACACTTTGATGTAAATATTACCTAAATAATGATAAAAGTTTGTTCAATTTCACGGTATAACTAAAAATACAGGGTGATTCTAAACATGTGCAAAATACTTTAATCACGTGTAGCTGAGGTTATTTAAACACTGGCATTGTCTAGTAATCTTCTTAAAATTCGACACTGTTACGTACATACGGCACTCCCAAAGTTTATTTTACATCGATTCACTAAAACGTAAATATCTATTTTGTGCCTTGTCCAAGTGTGATAAGTTTCCTTGTTTTGAAAAGCTAACAGTCAAAGCTTCAAGAAAAATGTACAGTTGATTGTGAAAAGTGGCTAAAATCTGACCCTATAAGTGAAAATGTTTGTGTTGTATACATTGTGTAAATTAGGTGTAGATATTAAAATTGTCATGTCTATTGGAATCTCGGTTAAATAACGATTTAAATTCTAAATTTTCGAAAAAAATCGTAGGATTTTTTTTTTTTGGAAAGCAGAGAAGCTGCAAAAATAAGAATTCTGGTTATTAACGATCTCGTTTACAAGATATGCTCCAAGTTACACATTTTTAAAATAAATTGTTCACTTCTGGTTAAGATTCCATCCACTTTCCACAATCAATTCTACAGTTTTCGAGACTAATTAAGATTGAACTGTCCGCTTTCTAAATCAATAAACTTTATCAAAATCCGATAGAACTATCAACGTTATATACATTTTAGTGAATTGAAGTAAGAAGCAATTGCCGAATTTTAAAAGATTACTAGGTGATTTAGGGGTTAAATAACCTCAGTTATACGTGGTTAAAGTTTTTTGCACATGTTTAGAATCGCCCTGTATAAAGTGCAAAAATTACGAAATATTTTTGGTTTTTTGTGCACCTAGAGTTACTGTTTTCTAGGCCTGCCTTCTGCACCACTAATTATATTCGATGCCTGTCTTAATAGTAAAGCAGTTTGAACATGAGCCACAGTTAACACGCTTCTAAATTTATTTATAATTCTAGTGCTTTGTGGGCACGGGATGTTTCCTGTATTTGTTTCTCTTATTATAATATAATGTCCTCTGTTATATTATTGAGTAGCTAATTGAATTGTTTTTAAAGGACTCATATTCATTGCTCCGGGGAAAAAATCTGGGAAAAGTACATGTAAGAGGAAAGTAAATTACTAACTTCCTTGCGAAGGTTAAAAATAACATCAAATAATGCTGTAACATAACAAATATATGCGGGTTTAAATTAATGTCAAATTATAAACAAAGGTAAGAACTTGTTTTTATGTCTCCTCCTTGACTCACGGTCCTTAGTTTCGTTCAATTTTAATAATTGATACTGCCTCGTGCCCATTTTCCATCTACAATCTACATGTTACTGGGTGGCTAATTGTCTATAAAGTTATTCGTCCGGCCATTCTTCATTCGGGCCAACAGAAGAGAATAACAAATAAATCAAAGCCTAATGCTGTTCAAAAGCATTCGGTTAAGGCGTGGGTCTCGGTTTGGACGCTTGGATCACGATCACAACCAACACTGAAATATTGTCGGCTCAAAAAATGAACGTGGGCGCATTAACGTGACCATAAACTGCTGATTTAATCAACAAAATGAAACTGGTCTCGGCTCTGCTAACATGAGAGAAAAATAGCCGCGTGTGCGTTTCTGATGCTGTTTCGGCCTCTCGTTCCTCGCTAGGTCGTGTTTTCATTTTTACTAAGCCGGGATTCCTGCTCGTCCGATTTTGTAATATGGTCGGGTAATTTCTAGTTTTTGTTTGGCCGTTTTTGGAAAGTTGCCACATGTGAGCGACGTATTTACGGCTATTACGCCAAAATTGGAATGCAGCCGTTCCGTCGGGTGCGTTTCAGAAGTTTATGCCGAGATTACGTTAATTTCGTAATCTCAAAAAGCGGAAAATTAATTGAGAGTAGTGGAAATCTTGACCGCATTCGTGTTCAGGAATAAACGGAAGAACGAGAAGGCGTGTTTTTGCATAGTTATACTAGGCTTACGTAACTGTTGTTTGTTGGCAAGTTTTAGTCACCTTTTACGCTTTTAGATGTAAACAACTTAGGTCAGGTTTTACTTGTCCTTGCCAAAATACGACTAAGCGGTGGTTAATGTTTTACGTATTAGGATTATTAAAAAAACTTGCGGCTACGTAGGTAATGTGTTATATTTATATATTTTGATAACTTACTGGTTAATAATTGTTGGTTATACAATAGAGCGGTTTAATTTTTTTCCATTTGACTTTACAAATGTTCTTTTTAATGTGACAATTGAAAGTGGTGGTTCTAAGAAACGGTTTTATGACGTCATAATTGGAAGATGCGAGGATTAGGGGGTTGAGAAGAACTACAAAGGGACAGCTGCTAGCTGTTTGCAACCTTCACAGTTTTTATAATCTTTTTCCTACCAGATTTTAAGGCATTCTTGGAGTTGGCTTCTAAATTATTAACTGTGTACTTCGTTAAAACAAAGTACTAATTATTTTTAGAAACGGCAGCGAAGCAACAGCCAGACTGCATAATCTAAACGAAGGCTCGAGTAGCTGCTGCATCCTGGAATACCTACGTGTTTTAAAATGGCCTCAGGCGTCGTCTGATGGAATATATTAAAGATATCCTACCCGTTTAAGGCTGATATATGTATGATTACTTAGTCGCACTGCGGATAAACTAGTTTTTAATTATATCATTCTATATTTATGAAGAAGAACTCCACATCTCGATATCGCATTTGCATTTAAATTCACCAACTTGTCACGTCCACCGTCTGTCCGTCTCTCTTTGCATGCAAGGGGACCCGCTACGAGCTATTTTAGCGTGTGCGCTTTTTTATAAGGATGCAGGAAGAAATAAAACTGGCTTGCTGTGAGCTTCGTGGCTTGCCAAGAGAAACAATTCAGGACGAACACCTTTTGCATCTGGAAATAAAAATTTCAAACTAAAAATGTTAAGTATGCTATCCAGTTTGTGAAAAACTGCACCAAGGCGAGGAGATTTTGTTATGAACTACTAATGAACATTGAAGGAGTTTCTCAAAATTGAGATACATGGGGTATATATGAAAAACTTACGGGAAACTTGGGGTATATATGAAAAACTTCCGGGAAACTTTGAAAAGGTTGGAAGTTGCTAGAGTAGTGCAGTGGTATAGTTAGGGGTATAGTTTGTGAAAGAATGAAAAAGTGTGCGGGGAGTTTTGGGAACCCAGAATACGAAGTGCTGAGGGGGCACTACCACTGACCAGACGTTGTGTCCTTCGAGAGGACGGAAGGAATTCGAGCAATATTAAATCATGCTGAACTAGATTAGTTCTGGGATAGTAGGGAAGTTTTGTGTATGTTTCGGAAGGTGCGAAGACCTTTAGGGGACACTTCTAAGGAAAGGGTAGGGAAGAGACAGGAAGCTTCGCCCACCTTTGCGGAAAGTGTTGAACCTGTGACGAAGTACGGGGTACCATAGGGAAGTTCTGGCGTTCTTTCAGTTCTGGGGACTTTTTCGAAGTTGGGCACACCATAGAAGAAATATAGTATATAATATATATAATATATATAATATATATAATATATATAATATATATAATATATATAATATATATAATATATATAATATATATAATATATATAATATATATAATATATATAATATATATAATAAAATATTAATATAAATATAAATTTTTGAGGAATTTTATTTTCTAAATGCATGGATATTAATATCTTAGGAAATACTGAGGAATGTTTTGGAAATGCTGAGAAATTAAGCGAAGGTGTGAGGAAATCCCAGATAATATAAAATTGAAAAATAAGAAGGAATTCGATTTAAAGAAACTTTCAGCGAGCACAGCATTTTAGGGGATGCTGTAGTCCATGACAGTTCGGATAAAATTTTTGGGAGAAGCGAAATTAATTTAAGTTTTTGGAAAGCTGGATGGACTTGATTGATTTATATGGATATTTTGGTGACGTTAGGAAGTTGAAATGGAATTATGATATAACGAAAACTTGGAGCGAAGTTTAGAGAAGATAAAGGAAATTTTGAGGGCGTTACGAAGTTTTAGATAATTTTCCATCTATGATATGCTGGTGGAAGAACGTAGAGAAAATTACTGAAGCATGATGCAGTTTGTTTTCGTAGTTATTTGTTTACCATTTTGATGTATTTTCCAAATTTGGTACGCTAGATTCTAGTTTATATTAATTCACATATTGCAAGTTATTTTTGAGCAAATGCTCGATAAATACGAATTATAGTTTCATTGCAGCAACCTTGGTATCGGAAAGTTGTAGTACACAAACTCATAATCTTTGGTACATAAACACGAAACAATTGGTCATAGACGTTTCTTGAATCGAAAATATGAGCAAGGTCAGTAAACAGGTTAAAAATACGGCGTAGTTGCATGGATTCGCAAGTGCTGAACGCTGATTTCCATTATCAACATCGTGTTTTCCAACAAGGACGAGGATAGGATTATAGCAAAATCCGCGTAATACCAACAAAAGTGCTCCGGGCAAATGTTTCTACAACATTTATTCGCGGCAAGGAACAGGCGAACGTTGCAGCAAAAAGTTAAAAATAGTTAACAAAGGAGTTATTAAAACGTTATCAATTCCTGACCACTCCAACACGCCGTACACAATGAATCGAGTAAAACTATTTTTAAGAGTGAAGGATAGACGCACGCAAGGGCTTTTCATCCTTGTTTCTCGGCAAATTGCGAGAGCGCTTTGTGTACGTGAAGAAAGTCTCTTCTTGAATTTGGAGTGTAGCCAATCGCTAGACCATGGTAATTTCTTATTGTTCTGTTTTATTGCGTTCGGAATATAAGAATACAACGCTCTGTTCCACACATTAATTCGTAATATGTTGTTTTCGTACAGACTCCAGTATTTATAAATAGCATTATTATGGAAATTTATGAGGCGAACATGCCGAGTTTTAGTAAACCTAAAAACATGCTTGAATTACCCAGCAGACCCTTTGTATGCAAAACATTACCCGAAAAGTACAATTATGTAACATGTAAATGTTTTCAGCGAGCCTAGTAAGTAATTTACTTAAAACTGAACATCTTAGTTACCTTCTAACGTATCCCTCCATTATGTTGTGTGTACAAGCCACGATGCGTGTTACGTCACAAAACGGAATGAAAATTGATGTCCTTATGTCTGAGCTGGTTAATTTTGGATCTCGTTTAAAGAAGCAACCATTAAACAATGAATGATGCCCTTTTTCATGAAATGGCGAGAAACTTCATTAAAGCAACTATCTGGAAACAAAGACTTTGAGTAAAAAAAGCTTAACCCGGAGAAAGCTCGGAAATGCGTCCGTGACACGCTAATAAATGACTTTGGTGTTTTGGATGCGGTTTGGTGAAGAGGCAGAAAAACAATTAAGAACAAAAAAAAAATCCATTAGTGTATTTGTTTGTCCTCCACAGTCGCCAACAACTGCATAAACAATATGTACTGGACGCCCACGTAAACACATAACTAGTCGCGTAATAAACAAGACGTAGTTGCTCAATCGTTCAATAGAAATTCTACTCGACAAGTGTTAACAGTTAAATGCTTATTAGGAACGCGAAAACCCTGCTATAAAAACATGCGGAGGGGATGCAGCTATAGAAAATTATTAGATTGATCAGACATAGATAATATTAGTGCTTTCTTTATATTATTTTTTTAGACGCGTTTAACATTTATAATTGTTTTTTCGAATAGTATTGTCTAAAAGTAATAGCCAATGAGACTAATCATTTTAAGAAAATTTATTTTTACAAGCTTGTGTAACGTTTTACGGCCGTAGTTTATTTGATTTTGATGAATTCTAGAAATTTTAATAGATTTTTGAGTTTATTTCTAAATCTTATATGATAAGGGGTGAATTTTAATGGTGGAGATTAATTACATAATGCTCTTTTTTTAATTTTCTCTTGCAAAATGTTGTGTCATTTAGAATTTTAAATCCTTTTTCGATTGCATTCTGAAGTTTTATCCCTCCTTTATTCTGAAGTATTACTCGCTTGTTTCATTCTTTGAGTGAGGATTTAATTTCGGAGAATATCTGTAATTTCATTCTGTAATATCAATGCTCTGTTTTATTCTGTAATATTAATCCCTGGATTTATTATGCAGTATTAATCCCACGATTAATCCTTATTATTTTTCGGTATAGATTTTTTTTAGTGTCGTTCGGTAGTCTCAGTCCGAAGTTTCATTCTGTTGAATGTATTCGTAGTTTTATTCCGAGTTAATCCTTACTTTTCTTCAGCATGAAGCAGAAGTGTTAATGCTTTGCTAGTTTCATTTTTTAGTTTTATAGCTTGGTTAGTTTCATTTCCTGGAAATAGCGTTCTGCCGCTATGTTTGCTTCAATTTAATTTTGAATGTCATTTTAATTCCGATAGATTATTCGTCATCTATTTTTATTCTTTTCTTGGCGTCATTCCCGAGTTTCCATGGTTGTATTATATTCGATCTGCAGTTTGTAACTTTGGCAGTTTTACTTACAAAAGTGTCAATCCACTTTCATTACGACGTTCATCTAGTTTCGGTTGGAATATTTGTATATAATACCCGCTCGTAATACTACTGAAGTTTAACACGATATTATATAAAGGCTGCTGTTTTCTTTTGATGCTAATAGCTAGGAGTTATTCCAAGCTTCGTGCAGTTTCGATATCGAGTTTAAATAGTTTCGCATATGGCAATTGGCGTTTTGTGAAACTGCATTGGATTCTGATGTAGCAGTTCATTCAGAGCAATCAACTTTTTGAGCTTGTTGGCAGGTTGGGAGTTCAAATTTGAATCTGTTAAAAATCTTCCTTCTTCATCAGCTACATTTTAAGTTTGATTCAGAATTTTATTCCGTTTCAAAATTTCATTCAAGATGTGGTTGTCGAAACTTTTATCAGAGTTTGATTTCGAATCCTTGTGTAAGGATTACTCTGTGTGACTTATTCTGGTTTGGTTTGCTTCTACTATAAAACATTGTTCCGAAATATTTAAGGTTTTCGGTTCTAGACCTGCTGTTATTTATTAGCCTAGTTTTGAAGTTTACTTTCGGAAACTTTCGTAGCATATTAATTTCTTAGGGAAGGGATTCCGAAATGTAAGCACAATTTTTCTTTATCAGCTTGAATTCTAAGTTTTAGCCGGTTATCGCACACCAATTTAGAGCTTCTTCCACGAGCTAGTTTCGTAGGATAGTCGCAGAGTTGAGAAGCGTCATTTCGATGCTTTGCTCCAGAGTTTCCTCACGAGTCTTTATTTCTGTGTTTGATTCTAGTGGATGGTTTTGTTCACATGTTGCACTTCCAACACTTTCAATTTATGAGATTGTTCGATAGTTTTAACATGTTTAGGCTTCTACGCTTTACTTCAAAATTAACCTTGCAAGTTACACTTCCTGACAATTTTTTTTTATAATTTTGAAGATTTTTAATTTTCGTCAGAATGCAATCATGAGAAGACTAATTTTTTTTTGTCGTAGACGTGTTATTACTGTATTACTCTAATGAACCCTTAGGACCCTCGAACAATAATAGCTAGAATAAATTTATGTTTGTTAAACCAAAAACGGAATAGTTCCGTTAAAAACACAAGGGAACGCGACGAAATCCTGGTTGTCTGCTAGTAACACGTTTCACAGTGTTAACATTAACCCTCTCGGGGATTACCTGACCAATCCAAAATTTACAGTTTACATGCCGCTCAGCCGAGCGGCTGTTTCCGTGCCCCGTCTCGCTCCTAAAACTAAAAACGTTTTGTGATAGTCTGATAGTGCGATATTGTATAAACCTCCCTCGACGCCGTCCTCTTTGTTTTTACAATACACCTGAGAGTCTGGCGCCATTGATGCTTGCAGTCCTGATAATACCAATCGAAAGACCTGCATGTCCCAGGGGACATTATTATAATGCACGTCCTGGAAACGGTCGCTTAGTGACAATTGGACTTTCTGAATCGTCGAGGAACGAAGTTTTAGCTGGTAATTTCTTAAACAAACGTAGTTCTTGGTTGGCGAGAAGTTTCTGTATAAGACGTGTCTTAAACTTTACAGACTTGCGGGAGTATTATTTCGCGCGTCTTAGTAGGGAAGGATATGTTCGCCAGATACGGAGTAGACATGTCACGATCTAACAATAGGTGTTGCTGAATGATACACACAAATTGTGCACGATAACTTCGATGCAACTAACTTCTAAGTGCGAATTTGAAACCGCTGACGCGAGTGCGCCTCGAAGAGCTAACGGTAGAATCGGGTTCAAACACTTTTTAAACTGGTGCACTCAAGGTTAAGAGAAAAAGTCCTGTGGCTTTTTCTACATCAAGCTGAACTGAACGTTGCAATTATTGTGTAGACTTGATAATTACCGTAAGAATGGAACTTGCGAGTTGAAAAAGCCAAGTAGCAGTTTGGAAAGTTTAATAACGACTCGAGTTTACTTTGGGGCCCAAACGACGAAAAAGTTGGATATAATGCAACTAACTGCAGTTTGAATAAATAGTTATGTTTCCCAAGTTCTGCGTGATTCTTTAGGCAAACTTTGCGAGTTTCATTTGTTTACCTTTTGCTGCTTAGGCAAGCTTTTGCTGTGTCGGAGTTTGTGTTTTGTCACATTCTTGGAAGTCAGCTTTAATTGTAACTTTATCTAGTGATTAAGTGTATAAGTATATAATCTACTAGTTTTACACCAGAGTAATACAAATAAATTGTTTCATTAACATGATCTATTTATTTACACTAGTGATGTGTTTGTTTGAATAAGCGTTTGCTAAAATCTGATTTCATTGAAGAATGTAAAAGTTGCAGCCTTATAGAAGAGGATTTACGTCAAGACTTAAGAGGTTTCCAAATTTAAGGCGAGCCGCAGGTTTAATTATTACTGATATATATTTATTTTTTGGTCGGAAGTTTTAAAAAGTAGGCCATTGTCCGACGAAAATCACTCAACTATACAAGGTGTTGACGGTATTAGCACCTCCGCTATTCGTTTTGTTTATTGGAATGCATAAAAATGTTTATTGGTTACAAACACTTATATGTTATCAAGGAATATACACTGATATTTACTTTTCCATGAAGGATTCTCCGAAAATGCTCCTAAACATTCTTGTTTTAAATGGGATTTTTTCTTTTTAGTATAGGTTGCCTATGTATATTTTAAAAAAGAACGCAATACGCCTATTATGTAGGCAACCAACTATACAGACAACTAAAGCATGCTGTGGCCAAAACAATCATATTAATTGAAGGTTAAAAATAAAATTCCTTTTAATTTAGTGTCTTCTTGCGTTTTTTTTTGTACAACAATGTACATTAGACAAAAAGGTGGAAATTCTAATGTGGTATCAGAATGGTAACCGCTTAAGAACTGCGAGAGACTTATTTTCAGTAAAATATCCAGAAACGCCTATTCGTTGTATTCGAACTATACAAACAATTGTTAAAAAATTTAAATCGGAGGGATGCGTAATAAATTCCCATAAAATGAGAACTAACAGTAATCACGTTTTGGCCGAAGAAATGAAATTAAATATTTTATGCTACGTTGTAGAAAACCCCATAGTATCACTACGAGAAATAGGTTCACATTTTAATGTGGTATTTGTAACACTAAAGGAATTTAAATAAAAAAAAAACAACTATTTAACGAAGACAAAGAAAAAGGAACAATCTATTGTGAAACATTCTTTAATTTGCTGAATGAACATGAATACATTTTCAATAAGATAGTTTTTAGTGATGAAGAAACTTTCACAATAAGTGGAGAAATCAATTCACAAAATTTTCGGTATATATTATAATTCTTCATCTATCCAGTATCCATTATCCTGTTAATCTTATTCCTTAGATATTGATCCCGTACTAACTGCCATTTACAAAACTTAACTCACAGTCAATACACTGGGAAAGTTAAAGTATGGCTAGGAATAGTTGAAAATAAGCTTATCGGTCCATATTTTGTTGATGGTAATCTCAATACAGCCAAATTTTTAGAGCTATTAAGCGACGATATCATTCTGGCAATAGAAAACTTTAACATCGATGACTCGTGGTTTCAGATTGATGGAGCCCCTTCGCATTTCGCGAATGCTATAAGAAACTTTCTAAACGACAGGTTTCTAGGACGTAGGGTCGGAAGGTTCGGTCCCATACCGGGCCCCCCGTGTTCTGCAGATTTGTCACCCAATGACTTCTTTGCTTGGGGATGCCTGAAATCAAAAATTTATATAAATATTCCAATACAAAGTATGTATTGCTGAATTTAAAGATCGCATACGTACCAAATGCAATAGCTTGAATCCTGACTTTCTTGCGAATGCTTTTCAACACCGTTTAGGTTATTGTGTAGAAGTAGAAGGTGGCAATTTCGAATACTTGTAACTGTTGTTATTATTTTTGTTTCCGTTTTGTGTTATTGATAGTTAATGTTTTACAATAATAATAGTCTTTGTTGTTGTTCCACTCATTTTGATTTACTTATTTAATATAAACACTGCACCAAACATATCTTTCATACTAAAATAATTCACGACTACAGTGACGTTTGCTTTTGTTTTTTAGTTTTCTATATAGTTGGTACCCACACAGTAGGTGTAATTGATGCCTTCTTTTTAAAAGTAGACATAGGCAGTGTATACTAATTTACGTAAGAGAGGTAGGTATATTGAGTGTGGCGACATGTCGTAGAATTATACATCAAAATTAAATTAAAACTATTTTTAATTTGTATGCGGACTTGAGTTTTCCGATTGTAAGGTCGAAAACCTTACCATCATACCTATAGACGTAGTTCACCAATATTAACAACAAATAAAAATGGTTGGAAGTACGACGTAAGTTTGGTATTGTGCAATGGTAAGAATTTTGAAAAGACTAAAGCTCAAACGCCCAAAGTGAACTTTTTCTAAAATTCTTGTGTAATTTCTGTATGTATTTGCGTTAATAAATTTAATTATAATAGGAAATTGTAACTATACCTGGTGAGTATTTTACCTATAAGCATTTTAGCAGGTTAAATTTATGTTGTTTTAGTTAAAATCGGGCTGTGCCTGATTTCGGTGAAAGTATGTGAAATACCAATTCAAAGACATTGTCAATTTTATTCACACTGAAACATTTCGTTGGTGACGAATATAGCTTTTGTTGAATATTTACTTAATGTACGTGTGGTTATCTCTATGTGCTTATTTTTTGGGTGCTTTGACTATTACGAGACATAGAGGACCTACAGGTTAACGTGGGCTTCGAACCCTGGGAAGTGTAAACATTTTTACTCCAGAGAATATTTACTAGGCAGAATACCTCACCGGTTCCCTATTGTCTTGCGAGGCAGAACGGCCGTTAAAAATCCGACGTTCCGGTACTGGGAATTGAATCGTAGACCATCAGCATATAAGTCGAACGCGCGAACCGCTACCTTAGGACCGTCTCTATTACTAAGGTCTGCGTCTGTTATTTAGTATGTTATTTTTAATATTTTGTTTGTAATATCACTTTTTAATTATAAACTTTAGAAAATAGAGACTGCGGAGCCGTCGTAAACCGTAAACGCCGTAGTAAACAATAATTCTACCGCTTGCGTGTTTGTGGAAATACTTGTTTACTGTATGTCAAAACCAAATATTTTTTACATTTATTTATTTTCAGTGTTTATTGAGAGTACTCAATTTCAAATTCCGGTATTGGTGTATTAATTAAGATCTAACAAATTAACAACCATCAGATATAGCAATCTTGGGGTATTGGGTCAACGGGAGGGCAAAAGCCATGTTCATCTTCAGGATGATCTTGTTTTTCACTTACAAATGTAATATATGGAAAAGTGGCAGAAATACTTAAAAATAATATTTTGCATTTGCGTTGTATTGATTTAAAGTGTAACAATGTCATATTCCCAGATGGGTGTGTTTTGTTGCATTAATTTTGTGGCTGCAATAACGATCCTTTACTTTTTTACTGCACAATTTTATCCATGAGTAAATTGGTGGCAGAATACGATGAGAATGCACGTGACCGGTTACAGAATAATTAAAATCATAACCTCATTGTACGCGTATTATGTCATTGGTATTACGTGACTGGAGGGCATACTAAAACAATCTTATAGTGTAGTAGGGGATACACGACCTTACTTTTTGCGAGTAAATAGAAACATAACCTCATTTCTATGCAGACTGAACGTGTAAGCCTGAATAATCAATAATTTTAGCAAAATCTACAATGGAGTTGTGTTTTTCATTCTCCAAGCCTGATGTCATTACCTGGCTTTATAGGTTATGTTTCAAGGTTTTTTGGTTTGTAATATTTGTTCCATTTCAGGTTACTATTTTATTCTTTGTAGCTTAATACTTGCAAGAAGGTTGCAAGATCGGATTACATCTGTATCGCCGTTTTAGTCGATAACTAAGAAGTTTTTGAGCTATTATTTTAAAGAGCTCCTCACCGAAGTTACGTTTTATGTCTTTCTGCATTTTCTGTAGAATTAATTTCTAGCTTCGCTTGTAATATAATTTTCTAGTTTGTTCTGTAACGTTCCTGTTTTTTATAATTGTTTCCCTTATAGATTTAGCTTACCTGGATTTTAGAAAAAAAATTACTGTTTGTTTGCTGGCGAATTCTTTCCAAAGCTTTACTTAAGTATGCATAGTAGGATTGTACAGTTACAAGTTCTTTAATTTTTGGGTCAAATACCTCGCGACAATTGCGAAACTTATTAGAGCCATAAACAAGTCGGGTTGCATACTAATTAGCAGGCACTAATTCAATTTAACTAAAGCTGCATTAATGTGGCTGCAGGATTACAGGGCATACATGCTGCGCGCACAGCTAGACGACGAACTTCCAGACTTAGACTTGTCTAATAAGGATTACAGTGGTAAAGACGACGATTTTGGTCCACGTTTAATACCCGCGCAATTGAACCGAACAAACAACCCAGATAGAGAGAGACTTGGAAACGCAACCTCCTGGGAACGGGGCCGTATCAATTTTTTTGTTTACTCGCGTCTTCGTGCAGATCTTTTTTGGCTTGCCTGAAAAACTAGCGTTGTGTAATATTTGCCTATTAGTTAAGTGTTATCAGCGAGATAAGTGCTGTAAACACATTTACAGTGCATTGACTGGAGATAAAAGAGGACGCTGTTTGCAAGATGACATATTGCGGGGTTGTTTCCAATTTTTCGCCCGACTTGCTTTCGCGTCTTGCTACTTAAACTTTCTTCCTCAGAATTAAAGCTTCAGGCGCACAAAAAAAATTATAACCTCGATTTATACTCTTTTTGATCCACATGGTGGTTAAAAACATGACAACGCGAAGTAACCAAAAAAAGCACGTTCGTGATCATGAGAGCAAATCTTTCTTGAGCAAGCTTTCGAATAAATTGCTTGAACTTTTTTCCCGTAATCTTTTTTATAAAAAAATTGCACTCTTTCTGAAGCGTTTGTTATTACTTTTTCCCGGCTATTTATTTACTCTGATACGCTATCGGAGATGGCAGTTCTGGAATCAAAACACATACCATATGCGTAGTTATTTTTAACAAAACGCAGCTGTCGCTTTCGAGGCGAATTTCTTCTAATCCCGAATTGTCTCAATAAGCGAGGTCGTTATCTCGCGCTCGGTTTAAACTTCGTTATTAGTTTTGCTTGGGGAGGATCCTGTATTTATTTAGGCGGCTATTATTGTGACTAATGGGTATGTATTATTGTGACCGGGCCCCAAATTGCGCATCCGAGGAGAGGAGTAGCCGCAATGCGCTCTAAACGTCTGGTCGTTCTGCGACCGAATTTTATCCATTGTCTGCCACTTTTTACGTTGGGATTGTGCTTAATAGAAGGATAACACTGCCGTTTCAAGTCCAGCGATACGGAATTATCAGATTTACTTTCAATTTGTGTCTTCCAAGTTTTACGATGGAAAAGACAACTTAAGTTTGTTGCAACACAAATAGTGCATGTTCGAGTTCCGTACATTGGAGAAACTTCCAATTTTCGGCACAGAAGAAAATATAAGCTCTCATCATTGCTAGTAACGTATTTTTGCTTTGGTCTAAGTATTGGAAAAATCTCTTTAAGGCTTGAGTTTGCAAATTAATTACCAACATTTTGTGTCGATTAGGATCTTAGCGTAGACGCGGTTCTAAGATTCTAAGTATCAATCCTTGATTATTTTCCGTAGAGTCGAAAATCTTGCAGTAGAATCTAAAACTATCAGTTCACGTGTTTGAAATCTTGGTATTGTATCTACACTATTCATTTAGTTTCAAAATCGTAAGTTTAGATACTACAGCCAAGCAGAAAAATCTACCTTGCTTTAATAGTCTTAACTCGAGGAAATGTTTGCAAGTATAAGGAATTTCATGTTGGCTAGTGAAAATTGTGGGAATAAGCCATTACGCTGAAATTTAAACCGTTAGTATTAATTTGGAGATTGGAGGACTGACATTTTAGTCTCGATAAAGGAATTTTAAACCCTGATATGTCAACTTTTAAATCAAAACTGTTTGGGCCGTTAGGGTTAATACAGAGCCATATTATTTCAGATGAGATGACCGTATATTGTGTTCGTGCGTGCGTAAAGATTACATTTTAGATATCGAAATGTAGATTTAGACGTATTAATTCAATAGATAAATGGGCAGTTATTCACTTTAGATACCGCAAATTTCATTTACAAGCAACAGATGTGGTGTGGGGGCTGAACATTAAGTTTCGTACTAAATTGTTTGCAAGGAAATTTATATTTTAATCTAGAAACTGTAATTTTTGAGTGATTTTCTAAAATTTTGGTTTCGAATCGAAAATAATAGATACTGAAGTCTTGATCTAAGAGAAGCAATTCAGTATGTAACTGGGCGCTAGAACCGTAATCCAATGTGAATTCGGAAATATGGATTACTTTCATCCAGCAGTGACATTTTATGTAGACTTACGGTGGCTGAAATTTCAATCGTTGGCATTCGCTTTGAGGTTTGAGTAGCAGAGTAGATACAGGAGCGAGCTTGTCCAAACCGGACAGGTGTACTCACTAATTTAAGATCGAAAGAAGTTCCATTTGAGCCCCAAAATTTAGTTGAAATCCTCCACGTTCGTTTTCGAATAGAAAATCTTTGGTTGTGGTTGAGAATTACATTCTAGATACCAAAATGCGGATCTAGGCGAGGTAATTCATTGTATAAGTGGATGCATCTCCGCAAATATAGTTTAGAATCAGTTTTGGTCTAGAGGTCGAAATTTCAAAATGAGAGCCGTTAATGATTGTTCAGAGCGTGAATATACAATTTGATCCTGGAATTCATCTTTAAGGTATTAACTAAGAATCGACACATTTTAACGAAGGGTCTGTGATTTTGGCTAATGTAATATAATGTCGTGTGTGTGGAGGCTTGAATTTAACCTAGAACCTAACATTTTGGATCACATTCCGGGTTTTTGGCTTGGACCTGAAAATAGTCCCTTTTAGTTAAAATTCCAGAAGCCGAAATCGTGATGCAACGAAGAGAATTGCATATGAAGCCAGATTCCAGAATTCATATATACAAATGCGGTCTTGGAATTTCAGAAATTGCATGTTATACAACGGAAAGTTTTATTGAGAATCGGAGGTTTTTAAGTTCTGTAAGTTTAAGCTTGGATGCTAGAAAACTAATTTAGAGCTGGAGCATACATCTAGATACCTTTTCGTTTGAATATGGAAGGCTCAATTCAGCTTCCAGAATGTAATTTATGTTTGGATTTTAAAATTCTTATGTAAATGCCGAAATATTTATTAATTTAAACTATAAAATATGTTTTTTTTTAGTCGGGTGCTAATAAATATTGTATGCCATCCTCATATATTCTTTTAAAATATTTTCTTTACTAGAGAAGTTTCGCATCAACAACACGCGAATTTGTTTCTTTGTTAACTCAGCTCACGTATTGTGTACAGTAGTAGTTAAAAAGGGCAATAAGAGTGACGGGGCTACACGGGAACTCTCGGTCTCTTGATTAATTCTGTACTTGTATAAACACGTTTAGCAAAAATTGTGTTTCCTCTGCAGTAATTTTAGTGCCAGACCCCTCTGAGATATTTGCTGCTGCAATGCGTCAAATTCTCTAGACTGCCAGTACATGTTACATGCACAAGCAGCTCTTCTGTTTTCTTAACCGGAGAGATTTGATTAAATTGTTGGTTATGTGAAACAGTACCCCGTGTTGTATCTGTTGCCGTTTTATGCAGGAATCGCTGCTTGTTTAGTGTCCCAAGAAATAAACAACGATAATTAAATTAGTCTTTGAAATAATTTCCTTTTCAACGATAGACTGTTTACTTTGGTGTAGAATTATTTCTTGTATCTCCATTTCTGTTTATTTTGTGAAGTACTGATGATCGCGACTAACTACTACAACTGAAGGATCACTGCTACATTTTTCCAAGTTTTCAGAATAAACGTTACAAATTATTTTTGTTTTAATTGCCTTAATAAAATCATGTATGGCATGAATTATCTAGAGTTACAGATCATGCTTCTTAGTTCAGATAGCTTTGATTAAGTTGTTTTTCTTTCCAGAGAGTTTTGAAGTTAAATATGGGCATTGTAACTGAACTTTCCGTAGATTTCTTGCGTGTGCAAACAATTTACATCACGAAATGTTGCACCTGATTTCCATCAGCGTGAACGTTAAAATACGACTTCCATTTCAACTCGAATAACGCCAACTTATAATAAACCTAACGACGCCCCGAGCTGAAAGTAAGTGAATAGTTATTAAACTTCTGAGAAGTTACGATGAATGGGCAAGGTACAGCGACTTGTACTTTTATTATTCAAGTGCGGCACGAAGAAATGGAAAGAAAATAGAAGTCTGGAAGAACGGGCGTCCTTTTCACTTCCCGGACAGAAAATAACACGCTCCGTTCAGTTGCGCCTGGAAAGCTCTAACTTTGTCACTTCGGGATAACAAACACATAAACCACCCGCGCGGGAGGACCTTGAAACTCGCGAACTTGCGCCAATAAACACAAACTCGAGTTGACCATGAGTTAAGGGTCTGGTAGGAGATGTAATGCGAAAATTCCGACGTCGTATATCATCTACAAGAATGGTTGTTTATCAAGGTGAGCTTGGAAAAGCGTATTTCAGACGACCTTCAAATGGAGAAATCAATTCCGCTTTTTAGAAGTCGACTGTAAACGATTTCCGTTGATAAAATCGGGTCTAACTTGGAAGTTGGAGAAAACTTAATAAGAGAGCTCAGAAATTAAATTCGCACCTTTCCTGACACAGGAAAACTTTGTGAAGTTGCCAATGTCCCTGTAATCACGACTAAATGTTCTCTTTCGTTTCCATTAATTTATTTTATTTGCCGTTGTGAAGGGATTTCCATAACAACCCTTTCGTTTCTGGTAACACAGTTTGAACGCCTTCCTTCTTAAAAATTACACCAAAATTAACTGTGTGAGTAGTGTCGGTAATGGGTTGTGATTTTATATAGAAAAGAGAAGTAATTAGACAACTGCATTTGTGAACGATAAGCGTATAGTCTGACCTAGAAAATTCAATGATGTGTGCAGAAATAATGCAATTTATAATCTCTACTCGACATTTTTCAAGGTTTCCCACTTTATTGTGTTTTCACCATTTAGTAGCTGTAAACATGTAGAACCCGAGAAAAAATGTTTTATCTAATCTTTGTGTGGCTGATAAAGAGGTACACAATAACAACCTAACTACGTTTTAAACGGTTGGATTTTTATTTAATTCATAGATATTACTTTCATTTTCTTGAAATTTCGAATTGTATTTGAAAATTAGTCATTTAGCGACTAGTTTTTGATATTTTGAGGGTATAATATGCTTCATAGCATCCTTAATTTTTACCACTTTTGTTATAATTGTGTTATTGGTAGTTATAATATTGTATGCAGATCTAAATTTTTTATATATATTTATCTTATATTTAATTGTGTGTGAAAAGGAATAGCCGTATATGTATATCGAAATAACATAAAATTTTCTGTGGGTCACCTTTTTAAAGCTAAAAAGAAGACTAGGTAGACTCGCGTAAATGGATATTCAGTGTGACATTTGGCAGTTTTCATATTTAAATATATTCTCTCTTAAGTACAGAATTTTTGCTGTACTGCAAGGTATCAAACGAGGTTTTCCTACCAGTCATGGGTGGTTTTAAAATATGCAGTCTTAATCTGTTTTAGTTTAAACTTTCCGTTTTATTCGCGAAGAATTTCTAAGCCAAAAGCTTGAACATTCATCTCGTTTGAAATTTTGCATAGAACAACTACCAGGGATATCAGTCTAATAATGTTAATTTTGCTTTAAAGCCAGCCCATTTAAATTGGATCTTATAAAATCAGATCCGAAGTTGTGGTCTGTAACGCGGTGTTGTGTCAGACGAAACCATGAAATTATCATGTAAAACCCAAATAATCAAACTTAGTTATGTAAACTCAGATGTAGAAACTTTAATCTTTCAGTTAAGACTATGAGATCTATCTCGGGTTACTTAACGAAAATCGGGTTTAAAATTTTGTCAGTAGCCTATTCACGAGGTGTGGTTTTTGGAATAAGACGAATGCAAATGCACAGGAAAGGTGCAAGACGTTATTTGTTGGTTAAAGCCTTGCAGAAATAAGTGCAGATTCCTTTTAAGCTAGATTATGATACCAGGTTTGATCATCGGTAATTATTTTAAGTGTTTTCCGACAACATTGCTTATTCTACTAGGAACGTTTGTAGGTTAGGGTTTTCTCTAGGAGGGGCGTGAATAAATATCTAAACACTTGCCCGTGGGCATTTGAAATCGGTTATATATACTCGTCAAGGCTAGCCATAGGATGTCGCTACAGTTTCAAAATAATACGTAAACACAAACAGCCATGCGCCATTTCAGCAAGCACTAGCAAAACATGGCAAGAAATCGAACAGCAATAAATTGCTACATTAACATTGAATCTTCTACATAACATGTTTGCAGGAGGGTGGGTGCCGCCGCCGTATAGGTTCTGGTACTTATCGGCCGCCATATGTATAGATACTTGTAAAGAGTACCATGTAATCGATTTTTGTCATCTGTAAATGGGTGAGTGGATGTTACTTTGAACATAAAACGACCTCTCGGCCGATACCATGCACACAAGGAAAATATTGAAGGACAGGATTCCTACGTGCCACCATGCATACTCCAATGCAGAGGTTGTTGGTTATCACTCTCCACTAACTAGGTTAAGGGGGCGGGTCGAAGAATCACGCCGATTCACCAACCCTCCAAACTGTAAGCAATTTAACACGGACGTTGTCGGATACGCTACCGACGTTGTCGGATACACTACCCTCCGACCCAACCCATAGTAGGCCCTCTCTCAACATCCAACAACACACGCCCCAAATGTTGGCAGACTCTTAATCGTCAGTTTTAAGTGTAATTGCATTACTAATCGTAGTACTACAGCATCGAAAGCAGCAGGATGAATCAATAGCTACAGTGGATACCAAGAGCTCTCCTTCTTCGTCGTCTGTACTAACTTATAGAGTCGTAAAAACACAAATAAATTATTGTGCAAATTTTCCGAAGGCATGCATTTGGCGACTTTTGGAATCTTACATCCGATGTATAGATTGTTTTTTCTTTTTTTGCTTGGAGGTTTGAACTGCAATCCAAATATAATTTATTAGTTGAACGAACAAAACAGTTTAATACAAAATATGGATGTTTAACTAAGCTAATAAAATACACAATTCCTACTCAATTTTAGATCATGTTTAGAAAGTCCTTTTTCCACATTTCAATGCAGGTCGGCTATAGCAATCCGTTGTCACACACCGAGGGGAATGCGGTTCTTGAAAAATAATAGTGTTTGTCGCATTGCCGTCACGCTCAAGCATGTTGGTAGGACAAGTTCTACGCTACGGCATTGCACCGTGTTGCATAAGAAACCACGTTGCAGTTAGAACTGGCTTAGCTGGAATGACAATATGCAAATAGCCGACCAATCCAGAGCCTTCGTCCTCGTTGGGCAGCTCGGTCTAGCGTTGATAAGGCCATTCGACACGGCGATAACCGCGAACTAACCTGCCTCAACTACAGTTCCCTTAGTTACTGCACGATAATAGCACTTTTTGCCATTGAGGATTGTTGTGTAAAGTGGTTAATAAACTCCGTTGATTAATTCAAGGTTTGTGTGTACTCTGCCCGACAACGAGACTCGGTAATATACTGGCCTTATGGCGGCCGGGAAGCGGAAAGAGTTTAGCTAAACGAGCCTTGTTGTTGTACAACAGAGAGGAGGGATCTTGTATCGTAAATGATAACAAACACAGTTAATATTGATGTAACCATAACTCGGTCCATAAACAGTCTCTACAAGGACAGCATTTTTTTCGCAGTCAATATGTTCATTAAGCGATGTAAACATATACATTTTACGCTAATTACTGCAACATACGATGAAAAACACGTCAATTTTGTTTAATGCACTGTTAAGTAATGACCACTTTCGCGTTGCTTTTTTTTAATGTCGTTCGTGGCTTGTGAGGAGTAAACAAACATGGTTTCAAGGATAATGTACTTCGCTCGAACGTAAACACGATTATAGCGTGAATTAACGACTAGCAAATCTTTTAGGAAGAAGCAAAAGTCGATTTGATTTTAAAATTTTAATTTGGGAGCTGTTAGTAGTTAAAAATTGCGCGTTTGAGTCGTGGTTGTTTTGTTTGCTAGGGTTGTTATCATTGAATAAATATTGTTTTGATGGTATGTCAAAATATTTGCCTTTTAATTCTAACTTTTTATCAGCGTAGTTAATGCAGCGTAGTTAATGCAGCGCAAAAAATGTTTTTAAGTGGACGCCCGAACTTGCACAATCGAATTCCTAACGATTTCTAGAAGTTCTATAGCATTGCAGCCAAAGACGCTAAATCGTCTTAAAATTCATTACTAAATTAAATTAAAGTAGACGTTTTATCCAGGATAGTGTTGTTTTTAGAATATGAAATAATTTTGAAATCCGAAAAGTAAATGCAGAATAGTTAGCGCGCGTATACCTTTACGCAACATGCCGAGGTCCTACTTTTTAGGAAATGCAGAACGTCTTAGATACTAATATACGTACAGACTAGATATAGTTCTTACGATGGCATTTTTCAGTTTCGGATTAGCGCTTTATTTGCATACCACAAACTGAACGCATTTCTGTTTTTGTTAGTTGCTCGCAGATTCATATTTCCGACAAAGACGTATGTCGTAGTGACATCTACGAACGAAACAGCACCAACACTGTACGTGAGACGTATTCTGTCGGCTGACACGTTTAGTAGACAGAAACAGAGATACTTGAAGAATGTCGCGCAGATGCAGCCAAACGTCACCACTCAAATCTGTTTCCAGCAGTATTTAAAATGTTTTAGAGGTTTATATGTCAGTAAGGGCGGGGATGGCTCAGTGGTAGAGAGTCAAGCTTTGGATGTAATAGTCCAAACGCTTCCGGTTCGAATCTACCCAGGGTCGGAATTTGTTCTGATTTCCTGGGTGGTCGGTACTGGGTCCCGGTCTTCATTTGCCATTGGGGATCAAATTAATGGCACTCCTCGTGTCGCAGGATCGCGCTACAGGACCTACAAGATCATATATACACAAAAATACACCACGCACCAGCAGGTTAAGCATGGTTACGCACCAACACGGTAACCCGCAGAGTCGGGCCCTGTTGTGCATTGCACAAACTAACTTAACCTTGTCTCACACCAAAAGCGATGGGCCTCTAAGCCCTGTGAAAGCTTCATAATAAATAAGATGTCAATATTTTATATTTCAAAGTTACCTATAAGTTTTTATTTACAATGTTGTTTATTGCTGAAATTTATTTTATACACTTTGGGAATCTTTGTTTTTGCTGGGAAATAGTTCTGTAGATATCCTGGTTTGTTTGGGTTTGTGAAAATTGGTATTAAGAGGTTGAAGATAAGCTAATAGCATTTTTGTTATACAGCCATTAAAAGGAAATTACAGTTACTGGAATGTATTCTTGAAAATGGTAAATGGTAAAACAGGCGTAAACAGTATGAGTAAAATATACAATGACTTTTTTCAACGTACATTCTATACACTGCATCTCTAACTGTCATGTCACGGACATATCTTCAGTTTTTAACTTTTTTCTGGAGCTGTGCACTTTTTTTTTTATTAATGGCAGGTTGTCTTGCCTTTGCTGCACGATTTTCCGTATGGTGGGTAAACTGGTTTTTAATGCGTTTGCAACTCGTTCCCGAACCGCTACAACGTCGTGTAATGGGCCAAAATGGTCTTTTTCGCGCGTAAAATAATCGAATAGATTTAACACAAACTGTTAACACTGCGCATTCAAATATTTCCGGACATTTCTAACAGCGTTTTCTTTTTACAATAGCTAAACACCAACTAACATCCAATGTTGAATTGGCTCGGTACACTCGTGTTTTCAAGAATACATTCTAGTAATTGTAATTACCTTTGACTTTAATTTTGAAAAATAAAATAGACCTTTGGATGCATCAGCGCGATATTCTTAAAGTATTTATGTTTCTTTCTACTAAACGTGTCGGCCGACAGAATACGTTTCACGTATAGTGCTGGTGTTGTTTCGTTCGTAGATGGTCACTATTACATACGTCTTTGTCGGGAATATGAATCTGCGAGCAACTAACAAAGACAGAAATGCGTTCAGTTTGTAGTATGTAAATAAAGATCTAATCCGAATCTGAAAAATGCTCATCGTAAGAACTATACCAAACCATAATATGTCAAAATATACTGCTATAAAACCTTAACTATAATCTAGAAGTTGGCAAATATCGCATTTGAACCGCATTACAGCTAAAAACTCCTTAATTGATGCTGACTATGTTGAAAAAGCAGCTGAAAGTTTTGAATTTTAGCAAAAATCTCCAGCTATAGCCGGAAATACCCAAGAGTCGTTAATATTGGAACTAATGCTAACAATTTCAGAGTTGGAGCCCCACAAATTTAGCAGAGAAATCGTTGTACCGAAGCTGAAAGTGTTGAGCTGTCGGGAAAAGCTTAAAATAGATCCAAAGATACAAAAATCCTTAACGACAGTTGGATATCTCGCACTAGACGCAGCATATCTCGATTAGAGACGCAAGATCTTGAAAAACCATAGCTGAAAACGTTGCGACTTAAGCTGAGATACCAACTATGCCAAAATTTTCAAGTGGAGTGATAAATCTTACACTCAAGGCATTAAATTTGGATATACTGTCGAAAGACTTGACATGAACGCTAGAACTAGAACGGAAAATGTTTTAGCGTGAGTCGATATAGCAGCCTAAGCTGGGAACTTCCGCGTGGACTGTTTATATAATTTTTAAGTTGCAACATAACACAAAAGGTTTTAAATGCCAATTTAGATCGTATGCCTACAGACGCCATTAACTGATAACTCGAAATTTCATATAAGAATCCGAAATCATCTAGGTTTGACTCTAAAATAGTAGTTTGGTGTAAATCTTTGGTTCAAACAATATTAATATTAGAGCGTAGGGTTTTGAGAAAATAACGCACTTTATTTTAACTAATAATATTTATTTAAAATTGTAACAACGCTGAGATTTTACAAACGTATTCGTATAAAGGTTGAATAGGTACTTAATGCCTCAAAATAGGCCTGCTTTATCCCAAACAAAGCATCTATTCATTTTTCATTCATCATCATCATCATCATCATCATCATCATCAGGGTGTAGGCCTTGTAGACCTGTTCAGTCTTCATGTAAATTGGTCTGCCCATCTTCTTCTGGGCCTGCCTCTGCTTCGTCTTCCTTCGGGTCTGTATTCGTATAAGGACCTGGGGATTCGCTGGTTATCCATTCTAAGGACATGGTCAAGCCAATTTTGTCTATCTTCGTCTATTATTTGTAGGATACTGGTCATTTCAAGTTCTGCTAATATGTCTTCATTTCTTTTAAAGTCCTCCCACGTGTATCCAGCGGTGGGTCTCAAAAACCTCATTTCTGCAGCTTGAATCCTTTTTCTTTGATTTTGAGTCAGCGTCCAACATTCGCTCCCATAAAGCAGCATTGGCCTCGCCATTACTTTGTATAGTTTTAGCAGAGTATTTTTATTCGAATTTTTAAATGTTCTCCTTATCGTTCCGCATGTGTATTGGAATCTGCTGAGTTTCATCTCTAAATCGGAATTTGTTATGTACGACACGTTGTATCCCAGATAATTAAAGGTTGTTTTCTGTTCTATGGGCTTATCATTGAGTACTATTTTTGCTCTTAGGTGTTCTGGCCCTCTAAATGCAAGTATCTTGGTCTTTTCAGTTGGTATTTCTAGCTGATATTCGTTGGCTATTTTATTTAGTTTATAGACCGCTCTTTGTAAGTCATCTTCTGATTCGGCAATTATTATTTGGTCATCGGCGAAAAGTAGAGTGTCAATATGTGTATTATTTATTTCAGTGTGAGTAGATAGCGACCGCTGCCACCTATCGACCACTTCGTCAATATATATGTTGAATAGGGTGGGAGACAGGGGACACCCCTGCCTTACTCCACCGTTTATTTCTACTGTATCCTCCGACGTCTCCTTATCAATCCTGAATCTTGTATTAGCATAGAAACTTTGTACAACTCTGACTCTGGGGGAAGCCTCTGCGGATCATAATTTCCCATAGTTTATTTCGGTTCAATTTATCGAAAGCCTTGGTGTAGTCTATAAAAGCAATCAGAGTTGGTAAGTTATATTCGCGTCGTTTTTCAATCATCTGGACTACTGAGAAAATGCAATCTGTACACGAGCGGCCTTTTCGAAATCCATGCTGAGCTTCTCCGAGGATGTTCTCGCTAATAGCGTTAATTCTTCTTGTGATGATCTTTGCAAATATTTTGTATCCAGAATTCAGTAAACTTATTCCCCGGTAGTTGTCGCATTTGCTCCTATCTCCTTTCTTAAATATTGGGGTTACCAAAGCTATTCCCCATTCTTCGGGGACATGACCTGTTGTCCAGCATATGTTCAAGAAATTTAATAGTCGTGTAAGCAATTTTTCAGAGGCGTTTTTGAAGAGTTCTATATTCAGTGCATCCTTTCCCGAAGCTTTTCGGTTTTTAAAACTTCTTATGGCTTCTATCATTTCATTTTTGGTTATCTGGTCCACATGCTCATTGATATCTGCAATTACATTATCTTCAGTGTCTGGTCGTAAATTGGTCCATAAGTTTTGGTAGTAATTGTTCCATATATTTACTGGGATCATGTTAAGTTGGAGTTGGTCTTTAACCGTTGAATTTAAGTGTTTGAGGGCTTTATACGCTCTTTCTTGGCGACCGTGTATGTCATCCTCCAGTGTTTGGACATATCTGTCCCAACTCTGTCGTTTTAGACTTCTCACTTCCCTTTTCATTCCTAGACGCATTTTTAAGTCTACGAGCTACACAGCTATACATTATAACTAAATGGTTATACATTCGTGCTCGGCGCTGATGCCGGCCATACAAAACAAAATATCCTAAATACAAAACAAACTATCCTAACATTAATTTCCGTATGATGATTGGAATTTTGCATTTCAGCTTATTCCCAGTTTCATTGTTGAAAATTTCGTGTAATACCTTCTACTTCAAGCAAACTAATCAAAAAACCATTGAATCTGTAAAACGGGACCCAAGTTGGCTGTAAATAAAGTTTTGTCGACCTATATTTCGCCTGGGGTTTACCAAATCCCGCAAGACTAGAAAAACTTATGTTGACTTGGTTTAGTCTTGCTAAATAAACCCAACCATGAAAATAGAGCTGGCTTGCGTCGTTTGTGTACATCGGGTTTTATTTTTAAATCCGTGTGTAGCTGCCTCTCGGGCGTCTATTTTTATCCATTTTTATTTGCTTCTTGTTTTGATTCCTACAAACCCGTTAACTTATTTCCGTCATGTAGAAGTGCGCGGAGGGGGAGATAAATAATGGCGATAATGGGCAATCCCATGACAATTGTGATCGCGACGATTAAATGTGTCCGTCTGCACGTATTCGCCATTGAAATGCATGCCGTGGTTCGGTTGTTTATATGGACATTCAAGGATTTATTGAAATTAACACTTGGTCAGAATGAAAATTTGTTGCATGATGCTGAAAACTGACAACGATTTGCTTTTGGATTATTTAAAAGATCTTTAGCATTTTGTGCTATGCAACCAGCAAATGTCATTTCTTGTAGTATTTGAAGGAGGAAGATCGATTTCCCTGGAGTCTTACTTTTTTTCTATGCAGCAAAGTGTGGGTAAACTAAAGTATACAAGTTTGGAAACAAGAAGCCCATAAATTACACTTCCGACAAGTTCAATTTTTTTTTATTAATTAGTGCAGTCGTCTTGGTTACCTGCAAACTTGGCAACTGAGCACCACTCGTTAATTAAAACAAGTTTTTTAAGAGGGAAAAGTTCGGAAATCGACGTTTTGTTGAGTCGCGACTACTTCAAGATTTAAGAGTGATGAAATAACCGAATATTGCAAAGTTTCCGAGTTCCGCTGAAGTCTCGAGCATCAAAACTGATTGCACTTGAAGCAAGCTTGCTTCTAAATTCAAACTCGCTTAAAATCTCTTTGTTTGCCCGGACGATAAAAAGTTCTAGTTTTTTTGGGGTGGAAATTTCAAATTAGCGCAGCTAAGTGCATATCCGGCGTCGTTACAGTAGAAAATCTGGGCAATTTCGAGAAGGGACGAGCGTGTGTGGTTTGGTTATTAGTGTTTATTTTAAATTCCGACTTTACCCCTTTAAAGCCCGCTTCCATTACGTGTTTTCGTTAATAAGGTTTTTTACGCTCCGCCTGACGCGGTAATGAAACCGACTCCTGCAATTCTGTTATTTTAAAGTGCGTTTGGCAAAGTTAATCCCCTAGTTTGCGCCGTTTCGCGTCGCTATGTCACCACTGGGTGCTACTGCTCCGATTTCATTAGGTTTATTTATTTTATTTTGTTCTACTAGTTTTTATTTCACTTGCTTGTTTTTAGTAAAAATCGATTTATATAAACTCCCTGCTAGAGATCTTCAGGAAGGAAAGGCTTTAAATAATTGGCATTGAGCTAGTAAACTCGTAAGTTGGTACTGTTGGAATTTTGATTATCAGCCTTGACAACGAGAACTTCTTAAAAAAGCTACAAAAGGACTTTTATAGGTGAAATTTCAGTTTAACTAAGAAACTCTTCTTGATATTTCAATGTACGTATCGAAATATTACAATAGAGCTTGAAAGGTATAGTGAAGTGCCAATATCTTTACGATGTTTTAGTGTAAGTTACTAATCCATGTCGCTGAATGTGTTTGACTTCCCGGCTGAAGTATAGCGATGTAATTTGGAGTTGACAATAACGAGTTTCATACTATTTTACTTAAATTGAAATATCGACTTGGATTGTGTGAAATGAAATTTAAGCTCCGATACAAATTGTTTTGAAGTGCGAGCTTTGGAATTGCCATCTAGAACATAAGAAGTCAATCCCATAGAGAAGGTCTACTGTAGATCGCAAAGTTTGAATTTATATAATATAATTAAATTGATCCTACAGTTTGGGTTTGAATGTTGAAACCTAAAAACGAATATCATTCTCTAAGTTGCAACATAGACTTACCAATTTAGAGCCTGAACATTCAATCTAGAGTTTGATATTTAAGCATAGATGCTGAAGAAATGAACTGAAGCTTGATTTTTGAATGTAGACATGGTAATAGTTTCTGTTTGTATCGGAATATTGTGGTGAACCTCTAAAATTGGTGTTGACGTTGGAAATTGAAAGTTAGATATTGTAATCCTGCTCTAGAGTTAAAGTTTAGGCACCGAAATTGTGATCTGCAACTCTATATGAATAACAACATACACACGATGTAGAGTCCAAAACTGTTGTGTACTATAGAGCTTGAAGTGTCAAAATTATATTATTTTAATTTAGATCTAGAAACCGAGAATCACAATATTCCAGTCGGACCTTCAAATGTATGGGTAGATAGTGATACCGAAATGTTGGAATAGGGCTTGAAAATTAAATCTAGACACTGTAACCCTGATTTAGAGTTGGATGCTTCAATGTAAATAATTTTAGTTCTAGTCCATATTCATTCAACATAAATATCCCAGCAAAGTCTTCGCGTATAGGTTCCGGTTTCAACTTCAATGCTTCGAACTACGAGCATAAAAGTATCCACTAGTTTTTCAATTTGAAGATGAATACGGAAGTGTACATTTAAACTTTCTAGTTTGATTGTAGACGTCGAGAGCATAGACGTCATATTCAATTCAATTCAATTCAATTCAATTCAATTCAAATTCTGTTACCAAAATGTCCGATTTAGAGCATGCGTTTTGAATCTAGGTATTACAGTCTTTTTCTTGAATTAGACGCGTAAGTCTGTCTATCGAAATTCAGAGCTAGCGTAAAAAATTCTACGTGAATTTCTACTAATTCGTAAGTTGTACATCGAAATCTTAATAATTCCGTATTGTCGGTACAGACGTTAAGAGTCTTGTTGTGCCGTTACTGCTGACGTTGGATTCAGTGCAATACACGAGATTGTATCTTATCTCTTTGTATATTGTCTAGAGCTGGAATATTTACGCTGGATATCGGAATTCTGGTTTGACGTCCGAAATTAACTGTAGATTTAGAAGCTTTAAGTTAAAAATCGAAAACTAAGTTTCCCTTTAGTTGTAGACATCTAAATTTAGGGTTTCAACTACAGACTAGTGCTAGCATTTACTTTTTTATGTTGGATTAGGAAATTATCTTACTTTATTACTGGAATAATCAAGGATTATTATCATAATTACATTCTTGAACCCAAGTTATTCAGGATAACTGTTTCACATGTCGGCTTTGATACCGAAATGATCGTCTAGAGTCCGACCTATTCATGACGCTGTTTGAAATGTCGGCTTTGATACCGAAATGCTTATCTGGAGCCCGAACTATTCAAGATACAGTTTCAAATGTCAGCTTTGATACCGAAATGATCGTCTAGAGCCCTCGCTATTCATGACACTGTTTGAAATATCTGCTTTGCTACCGATATGCTCATCTGGAGCCCGAACTGTTCAAGATGCAGTTTGAAATGTCAGTTTTGCTACCGATATGCTCATCTGGAGCCCGAACTGTTCAAGATGCAGTTTGAAATGTCAGTTTTGATACCGAAATGACCGTCTAGAGCCCTCGCTATTCATGACACTGTTTGAAATGTCTGCTTTGATACCGAAATGCTTATCTGGAGCCGGAACTATTTAAGGTACAGTTTGAAATGTCAGCTTTGATACCGAAATGCTCATCTGGAGCCCGAACTGTTCAAGATACAGTTTGAAATGTCAGCTTTGATACCGAAATGACCGTCTAGAACCCTCGCTATTCATGATACTGAAATGTCGGCTTTGATACCGAAATGTTTATTTGGAGGCGGAACTATTGCAGAATTCAAAAGTTTAGCCCAAAGTGTAAAATTAGGGCTTGATATCGAAGTCTGGCGCTTGTATGCATGCGTTTCAGAGAGTTAAAAGTATGGTTAGATACGTTACGTTAGCAACATCTCGTCTTGTACTCTGAAAATGTTTTAGGTTGAAATTCGAAATTTTCCAAAATGTTCAACTATGATTCCACCATTTGGTTGCGTGCCTTATTTATTTAAGAATAGATATCTACGATTTCGTAGATATTTATGAATTAATTAATCGCTCAGCTTGCGTTCACTGTGCAGGTAACGCAAATTACCAATTTCATTGCGGTATTTTGCTAGGTCGTAGCCCGAATCGCAAAATAATGGATTCATTGCGAAAGGGCGCAGAAGGAGCTTCGCCTTCCTCAAGTGTACAATTTTTAGATTTAGAATCGCATTATGGAAAGGTCACGCTCGTGATTCAGACATCCATATAAAGTTGGCCGAAATCGTGACGTGTACAGGTTTTTAGCTGCGCTGTGCCGGATTGGGCATGGTGTTTATGCTATTATTAATTGTTATGTTTAGTATATAATCCTTAATTGAAGATATTGAGGATTGATTTGGATTGATCGGGCATTTTTTTATTCTAACATGTGCGTAGGAGGCGCAGGAAATTGCGAGAAGAATTTTGCTACGGTTTTGTTGGAAATGTCAGGTCGAGTTTCTTCATTAATTCTCACAATTGAATCTCTTATTTAGGGCAAGTCTTTGTTGATTTATTAAACCAGTTCGTTTATTTTCAGAAAAGTGGGTCAACTGATTTATTTTATTTTTACGGTAGTATCGTAAATTTGATACAATTTTCTAAAATGGTAATTGCGGGGGTTCTTATCTTTCTCCATGTTTGTATTTAATTTATGCAGTTCAATAGTTGTGAACATTCTTATTCTATGCATAAATTATTTACTACTAAAGAATTTCTGAAGTATTATTTATAAATATAATTGCGTTTTACGTTTATAGTTTTTTTTTGTAACGTATTTTATTGGATAACATGAATTCTCCGATTATGATGATAAAAAAATGATCTTTGTATCGCAAAAACAATTTGAAATCGCCTCCAAATTGGATTGAAAATGTGAGTAGTAAAAGAATTCCTTGTGTGCTCTCCACCCATTAATTTAATCTTCACATAGAAATAATTACGCTATTACTAAATTAGCATTAATTTAAATTAGAATTAGACATGGAAGATGTGTATATTAATGATCTATTTTCTTTACTAATGAACTGGAACGAAACTAGCCGGATTAGCGGATTTTATCGAAAAGTAGAAATTTATCTGCAAGGACGAAGGTAAAAGCTAGTAACTGAAATAGCTGCACATGAAGTTTTTTAGGGCGCACAAGTTTTACAAATTCCTCGCTAACAAGTAGCTTGTTATGAAATTGCCGCACCTTAAAACGAACAAAAATAAATGATTTATTATTAAGGAAATTGTGCAGTGCTCCATAAATATTCATTAAACTTGTAATGAGAAAAATGCTGCCTTAGAAGAGAATGCATATTTATGTTTGTTTTCCATTCTCTCGACCATCTGTATTTTTCCCACAAAATGTAGGGAATTGAATGCAAAGGATTAGGAATATTTTTGTCATTTTCAAGGTCTATTATGGAAGAACCCCCGATAGCCGTGTTAATAACCCTCGGTCAATGTTCTAAACAGACGAAAATAACTTAAACATATTTTTGGCACCGTTTTGGGTGATCAGTTTCACGTCAATCTGACTGATTTTTTGAAATGGCTTTGCTGCAGGTTTATTGCTGAAGGATGTTGGTGTTGTTTAAACGGTTTGTCTTTTATAATGTTAATATTCTTCCTTAACTATGAATGTTTACATAAATGAATACTCCCACCGGGTTAACTTTACTTTTTATTAATATTTATTTAATGACGAATTTCTCATTTTCAACATGTAGGAAAACATTCACAATTTGGTATTTTTGACTCGGTCCCGGGGATGCATTCTTAAAAACGAATTCTGTCGTTTACTGTTTATATATTTGACATGTTGGTAGTTCATTTAGTCACAAATATTTAAAATTTGACTCTACGTTTCCCCTTCTATTTTGTTGTTACCACTGTTTTTGAAATGTTTAATGTTGAATTTATGGCCAGTTAAACCTGCCTTATGAATCCTTTAATTTTCACTCCCTATAATTTTCTGAAGTATGAAGTAAAACAAGAGCAACAGGGTAGTTGTAAAACTTATCTCCTCTTTTTCGACCAGTCTCTTCAAATACTCTTGGTTCATAAAACTGTTGCTGCTCCGTTTAAATTTAGATTATCGAGATATGTCGATCAGCATATTCATTTACATATAATGGTGTTTGCAAGTGGCGTGCTGCAAAATCCCATTACATAATATTTTAGGGACACTTGTCCAAATTTGCTGCGCCGATTTGGCCTTGACCGTGGCACGGACGCCGTCAGCCTAAGATCCGAATTGACCTTTCGCATTTTTGTCGCGTGATTCGCTTTACCGCCTGTTTGGCAGTGTCAAGGTTGCCAAGAATTAAAAATGACAGCAGTTGGAGGACCGTCCAACCTCTTGGGTGTTGGATTGATCTAGGACAGGACGGAGATAAGAAGAGGCTTTATCGCACAATTAAAAACTAAAAATAGAAGAGATGTAAACAAAACTCAGATAAAGATTTCCTGTTTATGCAAGGACGGATTTATGATTCTTCAAATGTTTTTAATTATACCCTACAGGCTGTTAGTGTTGGTGCTGTGACGGTGAACTGGGAAGAGATCAATTAAAAATAAAACGCCTGTAGATGGGCGTGAAATTAGAAATCGGGAACATAAATTATTTGTTACGTAATCGCTTATTTAAGAATTGAAAACACAACTGCACGCTGCTTTATTATCGTCCACGGTTTGGTTCAGGATTTTGTTTTTCAGGAAATTTAAGTATTGTAAAAACTCGCTAAAGAAAAGGCATATCAATGTACCTAATCATTTTGTTTCTCAGTTTTTATAATCTGTCCCGCTCTAGCTTTTTTTTGTTTCATGTTTCTTGGTTTATGGTGTGTTTTTCCAGAAATTTATTGTTTACCAGTTTTGTGCTTTGCTCTTATTTATTCATTTTACTTTGTAGGTTTTTCATTTAATTTATAATTATTTGTGGTTCTGATTTGTTTTGCCTGTTTATCAGCTTTACTAAATTTTTTGGGTTTTCGGAACTCGTGTGATTTTTATAATTTGTGTTTCTTTAAATACAGGGTGAAATAGGTACAAAAATTGAATCTGATGGTAGATTACAATATATACAAACTAGAAAAAACATTTCTTTGGCAATGGGGTCCTTTTTTTATTAGCCTGCAATATCCCATTGTCGGGCAAAGGCCTCTCCCATAAGGGGGGTTGTTGATCTATTCTCCCATAGTGATCAATCCTTGTGGGAGAGAGGCGCCGCGTTAACGCAACCTTCGGGTCGTCCATCCAAGTACTGACCGGAGACCACGCTGCCTTAACTCTCTTGATCGTAAGTGAAAGGGCTGCGAATGTGCGCAACCCGGGACCCTTAAGATATGAGAAAATAATAAATGAAAATTTGACCCAAAATTGTTTGAGTACCGCAAGATAATAACAAAAATTTGAGCTCAAAGACATGTTATGTAAAGGAGAGTAAGATAGAAGTGCAAACAAATTTCTTATCACCTGCCACAAACCAATACCATTACGTATGTCAGTAATTTCTATTCAGTCTGTTGTCACAAGTCAGGCAAGATTATAATGTGTTTGCCACTTTGGATTTACTTTACAATTAGGTAATAACCTTCTACAGCTTAAATGCATTTTCTATGTATCATAAGCAGTTCTCAAAATTTTATTTTTTAATTCAAAAAAATAAACTAATGGTTTTTGAAAAACGAATAGTACCATTGAATTCTACTTGAGCCAATCTATTACTGGTTTACCAATTTCTGATATACCCTGTATGTTTACTTCCTGGATCTTTGAGTTATTTGTAAGGTATATCTGTACAAACAGCTCGAAGACGTACAGCGTAAACTAACAGATTTTTCTACGAATTTTAATAGCCCCCTTCCCCTAATATTTTTAAATACGAATTTTTAACTCTTCTTACCTCAGATGCGTTCAGAATATGTATGCTTATTTTTGTACGTTAATTTTAGTTAAATAAATAGATTTAAAATGATTGCGGGAAGGCACGAAGGCAGTTCATCACACGCTATCATTTAACCAACTCTTTAAGGTTGTGACGTGCCGCACTAACCTAATGGAACCGACAGTTTTAAGAATTCTCCGAGGCATCAGGATAGCAGCGTTTTAGCGTAGGTTTCTGGTCACCCATCCAAGATGTGACCGCACGTATCGTTGTTTAACTTTGAATGGTGTTTGACCAGTTGTCCGCCACGCTGCTCTTGTCGGCTCTAGTTGAGTTATAAACTTCAGGAAACCCTATGGTTGCCTGTGGAGTTGCAGATTACAAAAGTAATATAAATCGTCATCGTAGTTTCAAAACTTTATAATTAAAATTTCTTGAGGTATTTGCAATATATTCATTTTATAGTTGAATTCGATTGTTGTTTTTGTTAGATCAGTAGATATGAGTCTTGCAAGTTAGAAAATTGAACATGGATGGTTGTTTTCATTGATCCAAAGTTGATAATTTTGAAAGGTTGCTTGAGAATGACACACATACCACGTGTATGTGAGCGTTTTGAGAGCTTAAGATGGCGGCGTTCTGTTTTTTATGTTGCGAATAAATTACTTATTTTCATTTAATGTCTCAGAAAGTATTCATCGAGATTAACTGAAGGGGAAGGTATTGAAAACGTAATATCTTTCATTTTCCTCTCTAGTTACGAACGCATTTTCCGAAATATCCGTATCTATCGCTGGTGTATCCGCACAGAACAAGCGCAACTCGGCATTGTATGCAGCTCCATCGCGAACTTTTCTGGCCAACTGCGTCGCCCAGAAATATCCGAGAAACACCCGGATTAGATTTACATTGATCGCTGTCAAATGTCAACTTCGCATCTATAACTTCATATCGCGCTTCCCAAATTGAAATTCACATTATTTGTCGAATGCACTGTGTCCATTATGTTTTGGCGTATAAAAACGACGATTCTCGCAGACGCTATTCTGCATCCGGTGTGTTGGATGCAGAAGGATTTTGGAGTATTCCCCGCTGTGTTAGAAAATGATCTTTAGAGAGAATTCAAGTCTTATCGCAATATGCTATTTAGCTAGCGGTGTATTAATATTGAATTGAACGGAGATTGCGGTTCATGGAATTAGAACTTTGGGTAACCCTTACCATCATGATGTTTAGAACACCTAGATACGTATTTCGGCAACTAAGTTGCCACCTTCAGTAGGAACTTGGACTAATTAAAGTAACGTTGGCTGCGAAGATACGTTTTTCACCAAGTCAACAATGGAGGTCCAATGTTGACTTGGCAAAGAACTTATATCCAGAGGTATTTCTCAACCAAAGATGGTAGTTTAGTTGCCGAAATACGTATTTAGGTGTTCCAAATACCGTGGTGGTAAGGGATTTTCTAAAGCTTTAAGTGGAGTAACACGCGATGCAAAGCTAAAAACGTTTAGGTCTTTATGAACACTTAGATATATCCACTTGTAAATTATCCTTTCAAGATTTCCTATTATTTTGCCTTCTGGATGCCATAAAAATCCGTCTTTGGAATACCCGAACGGTTACACAGTTCTACTGGAAGATATTTTTAGACTGGCTACTGCAAATACGATTTATGTACGTAATGAAATTTTCAGTACGGTCCTGTTCTGCAAACAATTCGAACTAATTTTGGTGATTTTAATCACCCAATTTTATATCCCGCCTACGCTAGCTGTCTGTGTATATATAGCAATGGAACAAGAAGAAAAAACAAGTTGTTTACAGTTCATAACAAGTAAGCAATAATCCTAAATTTGCTAATCAAACGAAGTGTATTACATGGCGAGCTCAAGGCCAGCAAGTCTCAGCTAACGCGCTCCAGTGCGTCGAGTTAAAATTAGTTGCACTGTGAAGGTCACCTATATAAAACCACGCCAGACTGGATAAAGGTACCCAAGTAAAAATTAGCGTTGCTAATCCCTAATTATATTGCGAATGTTATGTTTTTACGCGCTGTTTACCAGTGCGTGACCTTTGTTCAGGTTTGTCTTCGGCAAAAGCTGGGAGAGCTGCTGGAAGCACCATCTGTGGTTCCGGTGAAACATAAGAAGTCTTCAGACTATTGCTAGACGGTTGTCTGAAAAAAAGCGCCCGTCATGAGCGCTCGACTACTCTTGCAGGCAGCGAAGCAGCTTTCTTAGAGCCGTTTCAAATTTTTAATGTTATATCGAAAAGTGCAAGAAAAAACTAACAACGGGCGGATTTCTAAACAAGTAATTAACCTGAAAGTACTTGCTTTACCATCCACCGGGTTTTTAGTATTGCTGTGGAAAGTTTACTCAGGAAATGTTACAAAACAGTTTAATTAAATCGACAATTTTTATCTGTGTGTATTTATAGCGCGGAAGGACATGTTTACAATAAAAAATTGAAACTCTGCTACTAGTAAGAATTTTTTTTTTCGTGGCTTAGATATGCAAGAATATTAAGAGGAAACTTTTTTTTGAATTCTTATGAACTGGCATAAAAATTTATGTTTCCTATTTGTAGGTGCGGCCTAGTGGCATAACGAGCAATACAACATATCAACTTCCTCCTACTTCCCTTGATTATACATAATTTTCAATTCAACTACCTACTCTCTTGGAGCAAAAATCAGCACAGAATTATATCAATTGATGTACAAGCTCCTTGGGTACAGGTTTCACAGTAAGGTTTTGAGTGTAAATTCCTAAAACTGGATCTAATCTATCATTGAACGTAGAATTAATAATTTTAGTTAGAATAAATTTTTCATATTACCAGCAACTTCATGTCGCGAGCTGCTCAAGTCCGTATGGAATAATCCGGATCAGGATTGCATTTCATTCTGGCCATGGAAATGTTTCGACTAAAGCTTCAAGTTTCAGAGTTCCACGTTAAAATTTGGTCTAAAGCCGCAACATTCAACCTGAAGCTTGAAATGTGAGTTCAAATAACGAAATCTTTACCGAAAACTTGGGTTGGAGAGCGGGCGTCATGATTAAACCTAGAGCTAGAAGTTTGAATTTAAATGGCAAAATGTGAATCGAAATTCAATATTATACATACCTCGAGCTTGAAACCTAAGATCAGACTTTCAAATATTAATAGAAAACATCGTCTAGAACCTAATCATTGAAACTTGAGCTTGAATTTTGAACTTAAATAGCAAATTTTGAATAGAAAAGTTACTCCAAAATCTCAACATTTAACTTCGAGCTTTTGATATGTGTGTCAAATATTGAAATCTTAACTCCGAAAGCTTGAATCTAGAGCCTCATAAAAAAATGTAGAGTTTGAAACTTAAAACGTAGACAGGAAGTCATCAAATTACTAGCGAAATTTCTTCGGTGATCTGTTTAATTCTGCGCGTAGTAAATTTCATCAGTGAACTGGATTTTCCGTTTTAGAATTTAAACTTCGATACCGAAAGCTTAATGTACCTACAGCTTAGAGTTTTTGTTTTAGCTATCCGCGGTTGGTTTTATGGTTCGACCATTTAATTGAATCGTGGAATATAGTAGGTTTTACATGTCCAAATCTTAACCAGTTACGAATATATCCAATTCTTATGGTACTTCTAGAGATCTTGTGGGATTTGGTAGCGTAGTTTCCGAAGTTTGCTCAGATTAATTATTTTAGCCAGATCTACTTTACACCCGAAATTAATTTAAGCAAGAGCTTTTAAATTAGCCCGATGAATTTTGTTCAGGGACTTAAGTTTTTAGTTTAATCAACACCATATTGGTCGAGAATCCTTATATTCAACTATGAGTATGAAATTTGAGCATAATTTACCAAAATTTTGAGATAAGAGCCGAAAACTTTTTTTTCTTTGTCTTTAGAGAATCGTGGAGTTGCCTAAGGCAACTTCATGATTCCCATCCCACCCAGCTTATCCCGGCTCGGCACAGTTCCTGCTATTAAGGAGTCTAACCTGCCCCACCCGTGAAAAATTCATTTTCCAGATACCGCCGACTTGGGAAGATACCTCCATAAAAGTATCTTAAGATAAGATAAGATACATTGGTCATTAAAGTATCTAAGATAAGATAAGATACCCATTTCATAAAAGTATTCAGATAAGATACAAGATACTTATTAAAAGTATCTTAGATACTTTTAAGATACCGAAATAATAACACAATTGTTGTTAAAACTATATATTTATTTATTTTGTACAGAAGTAAATTTTGCACTTATTATTTACACCTATGAATTAAACCCAAGTATTGTTTAAAAAACAGTACACACAAAAACCAAACCTGGAACTTTTGTAATCAACTGCAATACAAGTACTAAATGTTTACAAAGTTTAAACCTACAATCAACGTTACTTTTCAAGTTTTCTGCACCCCCCACAAAATATTTCAATATTAAGAAGGAAGTAGCAAGAATGCTGTTCTGAAAACAATTCCAAGAAATTTCAATTTGACCTGCTAAAATTTCCCTATTCCCAAATACGTCATTCATCTATGACCCTTTTCATTCTTATAGTAGGGTCCACGTAGCTTTAAAGGTTTAAAGTATTAAAATTAGGAAAATCTACCTGGCCATCGGTAAAGGGGAAGCAATAAGCATCCACTTTTAGTAATAACATTTGCAAGAACATTTAATCCGCCTTTTGCGGCTAATACTGAAAGTTAAAATTTCTTGTAAAAAAAGTATCTTTCAAAATAAGATAAGATACCTAAATAAAAGTATCGGAGATAAGATACAGTTACTATGCATAAAAATGTATCTTAAATAATGTAAGATACTACAAAAAGTATCTCGATACTTTAAGATAAGATACTACCCAAGTCTGGATACCGCAAACACTCTGGGAAAATGCAGTGCTCAGGATTCGAACCTGAGTTACTTTGGTAGATTAACTCCGAAGCCAAGCGCTGCGGCCACTACTCTACCGCGGTCCCCAAATACCTTGCTCTAGGAATAAGTCCTTGCAATTAAATATTGCGGTATGATTTCTTAACCAGATTTTGCACCAAGAAGTGATGCAGATTGAATAAAACTTGGGTTTGGATTCCAAAGACTCGTTCTGGAAATCGGCATCAGCGCTGTAGTCGCCGATCATTCAACTTAACGCTTTGAAGTCGGAAGCTGTATCGTAACTGCTGCAAGATTTCATTGTGAATCTCGATATTTCCCTGTAGATGGGTATTATTTGTAGTCAAGTTTTAAGTGTTGATTAAATACCGGTCTAGAGCTGGAAATATAGCAGCTCTTGTTTAGTGTAGTTTTGTTCGCTTTTATTTATTAAAATTTTAGTTTGAAATTGTTGCCAATATAACATTTGCTCTACATAAGTAACCTAACGTTCACATGTAGTTTTCTTGCCAAACCCATATTGGGTCTTCCTTATCTTGTCACGAAGTAGTGACTGTTATTGATTATTTAAATTAGTTCACCCGTAAACACAACCGTTGAACACTTTAATGTTTGCGGCAAGAAAGAAATTTCTGTGACGTCCATGTTTCAGCTTTCGACCTTTTTTCAATGCAACTGAATTTTGGAATTTATGCTATATTTACGAATGATTAGTTTAACCGTTTAATTGATTGTTGAATGTTTTCCAGAATTGGGGGTGGTGCGAATGGAATCTTCACCCGCCGACTAGACTTCAGTTCCTTCAACGCGTTACCGCTTAACAGGCTCAACTCCTACCAAATAAAGGTGAGTCTCCACATATTTTTGGTAACATTCTGCTCTAACGATGCTAGTTGGGTCGAATCCATTATTTAGTCCCTCGATTTGGCACCCTTGTCGCTCGTTTCAAGATTAATGAAAAACGATGCTCCAGCAAAGGGCGCGTAATCGTTTACTGTAATGTGTAATGCGGTAGGAATTGTGTCGGTAATTAGTCAGCTCGGGCCTCTTTGGGTGCAAGATCGCCTTTGCGGATATTTTTAGCTGTGGGTAATATGAAACCGCACCGTTGTTAAAACTCGATTTAATTGGAGCGTATTTGTGCAGAAAATCGCCCATTCCTAGTAGCTAATTGTGCGTGTGAAATTTTAATTGCACGTAAGTCCGGCCCCTCAGTGATAAGGTTATTAAAATTGCGGATAGGCCGCGACTTGTTTATGTGTTTACCTTCACTTGCATGATAATAAATAAGTAATAAATAGCAACAAACAACAATCGATTAATATTAATATGTATATTTCAAGCGTCACATGACTCGCTCGATCTCGTTTGTTAGCGTTGTTTACCTACTTACGATCAAATGTCATGTTGCTAATTAGCTCGCATTGATGAGTTTTAGACATGATTGGGTGCTGCGCAAGACATGGCATTATTTATAGTAACAGGAAATCTGTTTTTGTTTGGATAATGCTCTTGTGCTTAACGAGATTATTCAGCTCAGTTTTATTAGGTGTGTAATACACCGAAAGCGCACGTTAGCTCTCATAGGCACTTAAATTTAATGGATGACTTGTACAGGCATTAAATTTGAAAACAATGAATTGGGAATAATTCAACTAACAATCAATGGCAGCTTTTCTTTTGATTGTATCTTTACTGACCTTCCTTCGAAGCGAGAGAGTAGCTAGATAATGCGGCAGCGGATTAACATTAACAAGGAATTATTGCGAATAGAATATGCCGTTCGAAATATTGGCTCCGATTACGAATGTAACGTTTCATTGTTAAAATTAAACTGAAATTATAAGCTTCGCATACTATCGTGTTAAGCTATTAAGAATATCTTTAACGAACATTCCCACATGTCGCACGAATAGATTAGTGTTGTGAAAAATATATTTACTCAAAAAATATTCTCGTTGTCAAGAATATCATTTTTGCGACGCGATAAAATTCCGTTGAGTCATAAAATCCTAACAAATCTGTCTCAGTTCAACAAGTTGTGGTTGTCGTTTGCAGGAAAATGGCATTACTTTGAAAGGCTGGTTGCAAACATATTTTATCCTTTTATAAACTACTACTAAAAACATTTCGACTTGTAAAAATTATGTATACAAAACATTTGACAATGTCGGAAGCAATGTTCAGCAACTAATAAATTGCCATGATAAATTGGAAGATATTTCAAGAGCGTTTTAAGCAAAACTGCATTTTAATTCACTAGATTAAATTTTTTGTAAGGTGGTTGTTTTGGAGATTGGATATAGTTGAGGTGGTTACGTAATGATAAATGAAATTGGGTTGTTTTTATTTTGTATTAAAATAATAAAGTTGTTCTAGAAGTGAATTTCAGGCTTTAGCTTAGGGGTGTGATTACTTCGAAATACCCAGACAGTTTGAATATTGTTTTTTATTTATTTTTGCGACTGAGAAAGTTAAAATGTCATCAGTAGAACCTCGACATAATTATCCACGTAATCAAGTTGTCCTTAATAGTTGATGCCAACGGAAGTCGTGTTTTTTTCTCAACGTTTGCCAAACGAGTAGCATAACAGGAAGAGCGCATTTCCATTTACCTATTCATTAACAAGTTTTAGTCTCTCTAAAAGGTCACGTGGCATTTAATGCAACGTAACCCCCTTAAAGAGAAAGGCCTCGACGGAGGAATCGCGAAAAAAGCCACGCTTCACAACGATGTAAACCATTACTACAATTTATAGAAATTACGGCGACGTCTATCGCAGGTTATTGCAATTCTAGTTCTAAGTTAACTGTACAAGAACCAGCTTGGTAGTCGTAAGTTGTCCGGTTTCGTTATGTCCGTTTTCACTTCTTATAAGGCCGAGCCGGGCCTCTTGTTCTAGCAAAGAAATTGCAGCAGCCTCAAAACGGTACCTACAAGTCTCGTTTTTTAGCGCTGCTTCTAATGGCTCGCATTTGTCTTGTCTGCGTTCGTTTACCGCTCAACTTTCCGTCTACGTGAAATCATAAAACGTAACTCTGTAAGTTTTATTATAGACATTGATGTTTTATTTAATTTTGGTCTGTTTTGCCACTACGTCTTAAAACCGACGTCTGGAAAGTAAACTGGACCTTTTTAATATCAATTATGCTAAAACTGAATCACTGTAATGCAATGGTCCGAAAGATTGCTTTTAAACTTGCGTATACATAATGAAGAGTGTTATTATTTAATTTCAGTTTGTTTTTGCTGTCAAACTTCAAAACGAAGAATGAATGATTTACTAAAACTCTTATCTTGTTTAGCACGTGAACCTACATAATTGCGAACAGAGGCCTGACGTCACATATCGGGCGCCCCGTTCCCCTGCTGTGATCTTCCTGCATCATTACGAAATGGATGGCGATGAGTACCTGAATCACATTGTGACTGGCGACTAGACTTGGGTTTCGTATACTAATGTTGAAACCAAGCAACAGTCGATGCTGCATGCGCGGTTCTCAAGGCAAGAAGGTCAAGTAAACTGTCGAGAACAGAAAGCTCGTGGCTACTATTTTTTTAAGAGGAAAGGCGTGTGGCGAATTTATGACTAAATAAATACAACAGGCAAGAAACTGGAGACATAGCTATTGGTCGTAAGAAGTAATTCAAATAACGTGTAATAATACGGAGACCGCGATCGAGCCAGGTTTTCTTATATTAGAATAACAAAAAATCAAACTTTTCGGTACTTCTAAAAACTTCTAAACGCCCCGAATCGCTACGGCAGCCCTGAAACTTCTAAGTAGGAGTCACTTTAGTTTGTTATTCCGACAAAAGAGAAACATTAAATAATGTGACAATAAAGATTTAATATCGATGAGAATCAACACTGAATTTTAGGGAATTTACATAAAATAACGAGGAACTGTTTAAAGTATAGCGTCGTTTTGTACGAAAAGGCAAGCACAAGAAAATGTAAATGTTGTGCGTGGAAAACTTGGGGGCCTAGAGCGGAGCTCTCTAGCTGCTCCCCGGTAGTTACGCCCCTGATTAACAGCGAAGTGATGCCGTAATGCTCGCTATTTCAGCTGAGTACTGCCGTTACACATATGACTATTGCGTAAGGCACACTGCCGACTCCAATCAAAACGCTTAAATTTGATCATGATCTCGTTTTTGGGCGTTTGGTCATTATCTCGTTTTGGGGGGTTTTGTTATGATCTCCTTTTTGGGCATTCGGTTATGATCTGGTTTTTGGGCGCTTGGTCATGATCTCATTTTTGGGCGTTTCGTCATGATCTCGTTTTGGGGGGTTTTGTTATGATCTCCTTTTTGGGCGTTGGTCACGATTTCGTTTTTGGGCGTTTGGTCATGACCTCGTTTATTGGGCGTTTTGACTAGAGTCGACGTGTCTATTGCGAAATATTAACGGTACGTTGATCTCTGTGGCGTCGTTTGACGGTGGTCGACGCTTTTCTTTATGTTGCGAAATGGCCTTAGAACACCAGTCGGTATTATGGGCCTGGTCGGATTTTTTTTGGACACACGAAACACAGTGTCGGTATTTGGGGCACTCGGGGATGTGTTAAAGACTTCAAAATATCGTGAAACTTTGAACACACACGTGCAGTAATATGCGCCATTCCAAATACTTCGGTTCACGTGAAAGATTGTATAACTTTAAACCAAATTAGTTTGTCAAAAAGCGAATGGTATTTTGTTATATTATATCGGTTCACATGGTTGCTCTCTTTAGGACTGCATGGACTCCTGAAAATTTATTAAAACTCCAAAAATTCTTAACACATACGACAGTTATCACCACTAATCTAAACGGTGCATTCGAAAACTCGAAGTCCGTACAACCTCGTGAAGTATTATTTAATATTAAGATGTAACTCGAGCAAGTGCTTCGGTTATTAATATTCCTCAAGCCTTGGATGCGATTTCTAACATAATTGTCGCTAATGGCGACCGTAATGCCTTTCCAGACTGATTATTGAAGTGTTTTTGCGAAGGTTGCCGTCTGCGCTTGAGTTTTTAGTTTTTGCTATTCGCTCTTGTGTTCGTTGTTTTACTGTCAAATTCGGAGTTATGAGTCGCAAAACAAAGCCCCGACGGTTAATTAGGTGATGAGTTTTAGATTTCGTAAAGAGATAAATTGTAATGTGCAGCCAAGTTTCTCCCGTTTAAACTGGGCGTATTTGAATTTATTCTCGGGTGCATTCTTGTGTACACGGAAGATCCTTGTGGCCTGCTGCACACGAAGGACATCGAAAACATAATTATAATATGGCTGGGAATATATTATCGATGATGTTTGTGCGCTTGGGTTTATTTATAACATGGAAAACATGACTTGTATTTTATAACTTTTTACAAAAGTAATTACGTGCAGTCACTTGATGTGCTGCTATTTTTAGCAGCCACGCAGGCGTTAATTTATGAATTGCAGAAAGGATATTTAAATATAATGGTGAAGTATTTGAAATTTGTAATAGTCAGACGGCGAACCGCGACTATAACTAGGAAGTTGCGGAGGTCAGTGCTTCGCGCTATCTCTTTCTGATGTACTTGAAACGTCGTCGTAATCGTGAACTGCTCATTAAACTTTTTACAACTTACACATAATTAGAAGTAGTAATAATAGAAATTTATGCTCGCTTATCTCTAGCAATGTACAAAGAATTTGTGCTTTTTATTTTAATTGAACCAGGCTACTGATAATATAAATACTATGTAAAGGGTATTGTTTTTGAAGTTAATGTTAGGAAGTGAAAAATTCGTTGTGGTATGTGATAGCTTCAGAAATAGTCAGCATATCAAAACAATGTTGCAATTCTTCTCATTTTTTTAAGTATTGCCTACAGATAATGGAATTTTTCAAATATACAGAATGATTTTATATTTTATCAATATTCAGGGAACACCTCGAATTGTTGAACGTGTACAGAAAATTCTATTGCAATTTTATGTCGAGAACCCCGCACAATATTTTGGACCGAGGAAAAAACATCTCGTAAGACTCTAATAAAGTAATCAAAGTAATCCGTAATAGCACAACGTACATTATGTGTTTATGAAAATTCCTTGTTCCACAAATCACAAAACGCATCCGAATATTCAAATTACACGTCCAAATTATATTTAGTCGTTCCGTCATTCAATCGAAAATTTGGAGTACCCATATAAAAGGGAAACGCCTTCGTTTATTAATCATTAACCAGCAATAATTTTGCCTTTTATCCAACAGCCTCGTTTCATATATAAATAATAATGACGACACTTTTAAGTTATAATTTTAAACTTTCCTTCTTTAATTTTAATGACGTCAGCTCCGTATTATTATTCTTTAGCTTATTCCTAGATGCAAAAATATTACAGTTGGCAAGCTTTAATTATGATTGCGATACGTGTCTCGAGTACCTGACCTATGCTAAATTTAATTAAACGCCGAGCAAGAACAAGTTTTCGTGTTATTAACTTGCAGGTAGAATAAATCAATTTTTTGTTCGTACCCACACAGCAACGCGTGACGGAAGATAGGCCTGAAAACTAATTTTTGCTTAACTAAGAAAACGTTCTTGCAAAAATGTTGGCCAAGGGGAATGCGTTGATAAACAACCTCTATAATTAGGATAGCTAAGTAACGAGTCATTGTGTGGTAAACAAAATTCTTTTTACAACAGCAGAGACAGAAAATAAGTTTGATTTGTGATTTTTATTATTTGTGTATTTTCTTTTACTGAGAACTTTACCTACTAGAAAACAAGATTCTTTGAAGTTTTTCCTTTAAGCGATTTACAGAGATCACTTATTCTTTTGAAGTGCACATGAGAAACGCTACAACGGCTAAACGGATCATAATAATTTCTGAAATGGGAACGTGTTATCTTTTAGTATAATAGAAGGATTTATAGACGGTGTATTAATGTACAATATCTTATCATCGGAGTTGGCTTCGGGTACCTAAATTTTATTGATTTAAAGCTTTAGTTTTGTGTAATCAAGCGATGTTTCTAGATTAAGTTGCAGCGGTTGCTGTGCATCATATGTAGGTCAAACTGGAGGTTGTTCAATGTACCAGGTTGGGGCAATATTTATTGCTGTTTGTAGTGAACAAACACTTCGTTTCGAATTGCAAATTCCGTAGTATCAGAATTGGGATTTACTTTCATTCTTCTCGTTTTTAACCCTAGGGGATGTAAAAGCAATGTGTGGTGGTGCAGCACGACCGGAATTGGGTTGCTTTCTCAAGCGAGTGCGGGTAAAAATTTCCCGTTGCGTGAGCGCTTTATTTATAAGGCGAGTAGTTTGCCAGACATTATCGGTAGTATTTATAGTGACAAGGGTAGGTCAGTCCACCCCGACCTTCCCTAGCACGTAAAAATAACCGGATGCGATGTGCTGTGTTGGCAGCAAAGCCGAAGCCGCCGCAGTCGTCGTCGCCGGCGCTGTCGTCCCGACGCCCTCCTCGGGGCTAGGGTTAAAGCACCAATTATTTAGGCTCTTGCAGTTGCAAGGATGCATAATTGGCACTGCCACGCAATGCAGCGGCGTGACATCAATGTCCTCTTTCTCCCACCAACGGACATAAAATTAGGAAAATCATTCGGAACGCTGTCGTCGGCGGGATTAAAATTGCTGCGGACGACAGAATGAGATATTTTGCTGCCGAGATAAAGTCGCGGTTTGGGATTGTGTCGGCGCTTTCGGCGCTGATAGTCACGTATCCTCCGTCACGCCTTGGTCCTGAGACAATCGTGAACGCTGCGACCCCCGATTGATCACGTCTAAGAGATGCGCTGCACGTTTGAAATTGCCGCGATATCTGTTGCAAGGAATACTATGCCGCATTTTCTTTTGTTTTGGCATTTTTTGTGACCAGGATGGAAAATTGAAACTCCACTCCAGATTGGCAATATTGAATAGTTCAGCAAGCGTGCTTTACCATAGATGGCAGCTGAAACTACCCCCGACTTTGTTATAATTTTTGTTTAAGTCTTATTGGTAGATCGATCCAATGAGAAGGATCTCGTTTATTTTCACCCGTTTGCTCGCAGGATGTTGGAATATTTGGCACTGCTAGTTCTTGTTTATGTAATGCCTATAACCTGCATTCAACGAATACTGGAATCAGAGGACGTTCTTTAAGGAATGTTTTCCTGGTTTACCGTGCCAGGATAGAAAAGGGGCGTACTAATCTTAATTTCATACGAGATTAGATCAGATTTGAAGCCTCTGAAGCGTGTATTTCCAAATTTTTGAATGTTTTTACAAGCCAGTATAACACATACTTAAAAATTAAATGTAAGGCTTTTTTTTATGAAACAAAACGAGTAGTATTTATCAAATTTAAAGTTTTTTATGGTATTGCAATGTACAGTGCTGGTTTTGCTTTAAAGTGGATAAGGACCGTATTGTTTTTCCCGTCGAATTATTTTTGCATGATATTCATTTGCCTTTCCAGTAATACACGTTTTTCATTGTTTGTAATTTCAGGACACTCGCACTTTCTTACTTGGTTTTGAAAAAAAAAAGAAATTACAGAGAAAAATGTACTGTAAAATATCAGCATATTTAAGTCGTACGGGTTTTCAAATTTTAGCTACCTCCCCCCCATGCCGCATATGATTGACAATCTAACCGAACTCGAACAAACCTCCCGTTCTCTGTTTTCGTTTTGCAAGAAGCTAATTTAAGTACATTTTTGGAAACTCTTGACCTTTAATAAAATATCGTCTAATTTCTATATTTATATTCTATTACATGAATGTACACGAAGTAAACCCTACACGAATACGCATTTGTATCTAGCCTAACTATCGAGTATACTATTCGTTATCTAGTTTCGAATAAGTAAGAAAAAGTATGCAGAGTATAAGCCATTTTTACTTTCCCATACCTTATAGGTATAGGGTAATATTGAAATCATGAAAATGTTCGAAATCGAGATTTTACCGGATATATCCGTTTTGGGCCTCTAGGAACCCAAAAAAGTGGTTTTTAAAAAATGTCTGTCTGTGGGTGGGTACGTATGTACGTATGTACGTACGTATGTGACGCTCCTACAGCCGAAAGTATTGCTCCGATTTTGATGCGCTTTGGAATGCGGGGGTGTATCGAAAATTCATCGAAAAAATAAGCTTTTCAAAAAAATCCGAAACCGGAAGCGGAAGTTACGCACGTTTTTTTGGTATCACTTTTTTCGTGATTACAATTTTGAAACTTTTATCGCGGATAACGATAGAGGGTCATAAGGCAAATCTGTTAGTTTTTTGCCGAACTCGCTAGCTTTAAACTGAAGGGCGCTATGATTTTTTGAAATTTTTGAGTTTAACGCCCAATTACTCGAAAACGGATGAATCGATTCAAATGATTTTTATTTTCTGAATAGTATATGAAGGGTAAAATGAGGTGATATAAAAAGTTTTTTGAAAAATTATAAGGGCCCTAAATTACGAATTTTCAAAATTTTGGAAATTTTCAAAAAATTATTTCTCAAAAACTGCTCCAAGGAATTTTTTTAAGTTTCATATGTCGATAGACCTCGCAAGGGGCTATCGATATATTTTTTGAAGAACTCCGTAATTTTCCTGTGGCGCCCTCTACGAAGCTTGGAAGTTTGAAACTTCAAACTCCTTTAATTAATAAACGAAAAAAGATAGGAAGCTGGGGTTTTCACTGAATCGCTCAGTACATAATGGAGCATATGAATATGCAAAGAAATATTACACTCGTGGATATATGTAAGCGCACCGGCCCCCTCCCCCCTCTTTTTTAGAAAAATATTTTTTTTTATTCTAACGGTTGTTATTTGTTTGCGTCAAAGAATCTTTTTCCGCGAAAATAAAAAAATGGATTTTTTATGCCCTACAAAATATAATTTCCAGGGACTTAGAAAATTTTACCTCGTTAGCAACAGCGATCGGTACTAGTTAGACCGCGCGACGTATATAGTAGAGAATGAAGTATGCCTGGTTGCATATTAAAAGGAAATTAAGGGGCACCGCAGATATTTGGCGGGAATTCTTACAAACCTTGTAAGTCTGTTCGTTACGAGGCAAGGTTTTAGGATAGCACTTGAACAACCGTTTTGAGGAAAATAACTCTACTGTTGAATAAAGATGATATGAACAGTTTCCAGTATGGGAAAGTCCAGGGAGGCAGTCGCGTCCACTTATTAACTTATAAATTCGTTTTTCGAGTTTTAGCAAAAATCAGAATTTTCGCTGTTTTTTTGTCGGAAAAAAATGTACAGCACACATTTTCGTGGAGTATTGGCATTGGACTTAACTTTTTTTTTAGCGTTGTGTTGTAGCTGATACATTTGTATAATTTTTGTATGGAATATTAGAACACTTCCTCCACATACTTACAGTCTTTTGCATTTAGCAAGCAAGTTAGCGTTATTGTTTAAACGCCAAGCTTTCATATAATCCTTGTTTATCTTATTAAATATAATTGTAAAGAAGGAAAGATCCGTTTCTGGTCGTAGCTTTACAAATATTCCTATTTTTAGAATTTGATTTTGAATCTAGGTCCCGAATTTTTTCCCTTGCCTACAGTAGGTTTGTAAAAACAAGTGAACATAAACTACGTCTCTGGACATTGAATTTTGGGTTCTTCGAATTTTTTTATACTTTCCCTCTTTGACCACCAGCAAGCTTTTATTGTTTGAATAAACTTTTTAAAGTAGAAGGAATGTTTTCAAAGCCTTCTAAATTTACAACAATAAAATATTCCTGGTATGTATCCTAGTTTTGCAAGGAAAAAATATCAAACATTTCTTGAAATATAGATTTTGATATCTTCTTTCTTTAGACATAACCTTAAATTGGTTTAGACCTAATGAAATTTTATGTTCAGACATATGTTTGAATCCTTATTCGGTGTAAGACTGCTTTTTATATCCGATTTTGGCTACACTTCCACAATTTTCGAGTTTTCAGCTAGCAACTTTTGTGAATGAAGCTGTTGCAATAAAAAACCGCGAAACCATTTGTAACTGTCGAGTTTTTAAATCCACAAAAATAATTGTTTTCGCTTAGCACACTAGCCTTCCATTCATTCATAGAATCCATTAAGATATAATTGGTTTTATATCCGTCATTTCTAAGACGCAAATTTGATTGATGTCGGGCTGTGAGAAGAAAATTCTGGATCATACCGAGCGCGCCCGTTTTCCATCCATCATCCATCGTTGCAACACTGTTATCAATTCTAACATACTGGTGTGTTAATACTTTCCCAATTTTTTAAAACTGAATTTAATTTAAACGGGAAGCGTTTTCAGTCTCGATATTGGGCATAGCAACCAAGAGCAGCTTCGGATCCACGCCACTTCAGCAAAGCGAGATCTTTTTACCATGAGCGTGCAGCAGCAGCTTTCCATACAAGGATATCCATCCCGCCGCTGTCTTGTAATCTGGACCTGCTGCTGCAATCCTGCTGACCCTGACCTACGTAACAACTTTTAATAATGGCTACGAGGGTTGAGATACACAGGCCCATTAGCGGCGGCTCCAGCTGCATAGCCCATGGTTGTATTTGCCCATGCAATCGCTGCATCCATGCACAAGCTGAGCAACTATAGTTGTAGAATGCAGTTACACAACCCCACCTTGTAAACGAGAGACCCACACGTCGCATTGATGAAGCCTCCGTGCTAATCAATACATCAACCCCGATTCCTTTTATGGAGGCCTATGTAAATGCAAATCCACATGGAAACAAATACAGTTTTTAATGCACCGAGTGAGCGGGATAAAGGACTGACGCGGGGAAGCAGGCTTTTCCCGCGGGGGCGGATTCCCGCCACTATGGCCTACCTCACCCTCCGGTGCGTTACGCACTCGCCCCGTCGTTGTGCGTTCAACGCAGTCCACGTTACAATCCTCGTTCGCGCATTTTCTCGCAACCCCAACCTTGTTCGAATTGCGTGTCCCGTTTATCTGCCGGTCCCTGGATTATCATTCGAATTTTTAGGTAAATTAACGAGGGTTGGACGGCGGTCGTATTTTTAAATTATTCAACAGCACAGGAAAAATACCAATTAGGTGTAGTAGTTGTAAATGGGACCTTGAAATCGTATTTCCTGGACGTGAGGTTGTAGAACTTTTGATAATGCTAGTTTTCCTGTGTTAGATAATGGTTTTGTTATTTACAAATTGACTCTTGATAATTGTGCAACGTAATAACAATAGAAAAGGCTTGTTCAATATTCACATAAAAAACAGCGATATTATCGAACTCTTGTGTAGGCGTTATTATTTCGCATTTAATATCCTGTTTTAGGATTCGTGCTATTATCAGCACGATAAATGGTTAAAAATATAGAACTATTCTTTCACTTACCAAGTTTTGCTAATGTGTGGGTATTATTATTACATTTTAAATATCAAACACTCTGTTGGGAGTGCTTGGTTTGCAAAAAAGCGTACAATATTTCAAGGAAAGGTATTATTAGTAGCAGTTGAATAGTTTATTGTTAGATCGCGAATGGTGATTGTAGCATTGAACTTTTATGGTTTTTAAAGTGTTTTTATAGGTAACGATAAAATTTCAGTTTCGAATTATGAGATCATAGGCCCAGGAAGCCAGTTTGGTTTGCTGTTTGTGTGTAGTATTTCCGCCTTGATATAATGGTGCTATTTTTGGATTACGTTTTCTTTTTTTATAAATCATTATTTCACTGTTTGGAGTGCTTTTATAATATTTATCATTTTATCGTCTAACATATTCTATTGTAACCGCAAACATGTTACAACTTGATTCAACATTTATGTAAGCGTTATTCTTAACATACATATATCTAATTCTGTTTCAATTTCCGTTTCTTCGCAATAAGCTTCTTATTATCCTTTTTCAGTTTCCGTTTAATCGTCTTTGGTTTCAGTTGTCTCTTTTAACTCTTCACCATATTTTTATGTTATACGTCGCTAATACTACCTTTCCAGATCTTCTATTTACATAAAAATTTTCTGTTCATCCCACACCATTCTTTGTCTTTGTCTTCGCAGTTTTTCTCGATGCATTCTTTCCTTTTGCAGTTTTTCTCTTTGTAGTTTCTCTTCGCAGTTTTTCTATCTGCAGTTTGACTCTGTACTCTGTCCTCTTTCCAGTTTTGTTATTTGCTATTTTCTTCTTCGCACGATCCCGCTTTGCGGTTTTCATCTTTGCAGGTTCCCCCTCTGCAGGTTCCATCTTTACGGGTTTCCTCTTTGAAGGTTCCCTCTTTGAAGGTTCCCTCTTTGAAGGTTCCCTCTTTGACTGTTCCCTCTTTGAAGGTTCCCTCTTTGAAGGTTCCCTCTTTGAAGGTTCCCTCTTTGCAGGTTCCCTCTTTGCAGGTTCCCTCTTTGCAGGTTCCCTCTTTGCAGGTTCCCTCTTTGCAGGTTCCCTCTTTGCAGGTTCCCTCTTTGC